>VUYV01000026.1:2963560-3066263 GCA_008711295.1 Anarhynchus alexandrinus
GGGCTGCCGCAGGCCGGGGCCCGCCGCACCGCCCCGCGCCCCGGGGGCGGCGGTGGGGCAGGGCGAGGGGGGGACGAGGAGAATAACGCGCCCCCCACCCCACTCCCGGTGCCGGCCGCGGCGTGGGCTCGGGCTGTGGGGTGTGATAGGCGAATAAAAGTTATGGTGCCTCAGCAAGGAACCCTACCCCCCCTCACCCCCCTTCCCCAGTCACCGGGCCAAGCCATGGGCGAGCCTAGTGAGGGACCCCCCGCTCAGCCGGGAGCCTCCGGGGATGGGGCTTCGTTGCCCGTATAGCGGTCAGGTGCGTTTCTGTAATTGTGTTTAATAGCCCCGATTCGTGAAGGGACGGTTCCAGCAGGCTGCCCGGGTTGGCGTGGGTCCGGGCTGCCAGCCGGGGACGGCGAAGCGGGAACCGGCGTGTGAAAGCTGGAGTGTTAACTGTTGAACATGTGGGTTCCCTTAAGTAAGGTTATTAAGCTTGCTGATGCTTAATGTGCTTAATTTAGCTTGCTTATGCTTAATTTTACAGTGGGGGGGGGGGAAGCTACGAACCGCTTCTAGCAATGTTAGGTAAATGCAACAATACAAAGGAAAGCAGAAATTAGCGTGACTGACATCAGTACGGAATTAACAGGATAATCGGGATGCTCTTTCTCATAAGAAGCTCATGCACTAGAAGTGATTTCTAGCGAATAGGTTTATGTGGTGACATGAAGCCTATTTGTAGTGTTTAGACTGTGGATTTTACTTCCTGTGTAAACAAATAATTTGCTTTCATTCATCTCGTGGTTCTTGCGCTGGCACAGTTTCCTAAAAGAATAAAAACTGTCTCATGGGTTTTCATAAAATTTGACACCTGTTATATTATTGTGGCGTATTAAGCCCCGTCTAAAAACAAGTTTAGCACATGTTGCAAAATAGTTCTCTGTAGATAAAATCTATGTGGTATTGGATTTAGCTACAGTGCTGTCACTTAAATTTATATTTCCTGCCTGAGTTTTTCAGGATGCAAAAGGTTGTAAACCATAGTTCAAGTGGAGCAAACCGTCTCCATCATTATAGGCGTGATCTTGTTACTTGATTCATATGAGCCCCTGGATTTCTGGAGGAGTCAGTGCAGGTACGGGGGGCCCTGCGTGTTGTCAGGTGCAGGGTGAGTGTTAAGCTCTTAAATTTACGGGCACAAGTGAACGTAGAGAGTGTTCAAATGGCAGATTGGCTTTTGTAAAATAGCCTACTGTGTATATTACATTGTATGATTGTAACTTCAGCTTGTTAAGAAAAGGCGTAGGTTGTTACACAGACACTCAAGGTAAATATTGTAGTTGTCCTTAACCAAAAATCAAATTTTTGGCTATTGAAAATACACGCTTTTTCCAAGGTGGGTAGTTAATGTGTCGTTACAATCTTTGGATGCAAAAATTAAGGTTTCTTTTTAATTTGAGGTTTTAAATAAAGTGCTATTCCTAAGTCAGGTACTTGGGTTTTTTTAAGCTTATGTGATTCTTTTTTAATTCACATGTATTCTATCAATTTAATGACATTTTTCTATTAATATAAATTTGCATTACAAAGTAAATTGAATTAAATGTTTTTGTATGCTATCACGTCTGTTGTTAGAGTAAAAGACATTGATACATGTAAAAGATAATGAGCAAAGAGAAGATAGCCTGGACTACTCTGCTCTGTGTAGGTTTCAAATAATATCTTGCCAAGGGTAAAGCCTCAAGACTTAACACTTTTAAGGAAACACAAAGTGTCAACAAATGAATGTCGTGCCTTTCATAAACGTAAAAGCTTTAGAGTACATCTTAAACAATGAATGCAGGAGCGGGAGTGGGAGTTGGGTAAATGCAGAAAATGCACAATATGTTTGCAGATGAGGTTGTGATTAACTTACAGTTGAGTTAGCACAGCTTAATGTGTTGCTGCCTGTCCTCTGAGCTTAGGTGGCTTGCCACAGTTTGTCTCTTAGCACATAACAAAGACGGACCACAACATGCTTGCTCTGAACTTCAAGAACAGCGTTCAGCCTTGATCTTGGGTTTTGGCTGCCTGTGGATAGTCACATTTTCAGTTACTGCACCACAGCTGACCCATAGTAACTCATTAAAAGTATAACTCACGAAAGAGTGGTTTTTAATTTGTTTCAATGTAAGCCCCTACCAAAGCAACATCGGCAAATCTGGGGAAAGGCGCAGAGTAAATGTGCCTGAATTAACGTATTTGTTTTGAGGGATTAAGCAGGTGTAATTATACTATTTTAAATTTACACCTATCTTATACCAGTAAAACTGTCCTGAGCAAACAGGCCCTGAGGGAAGTGTTCGCTTTGGTTCTGCTCATTCACATAAATTCTAGGCTCAATATTGCATTTTTTTTTCCTAACCCATAATGGTATATCACACTGAACCAAATTTCACACGTTCCAGGGCTGCTTCTAATAGGATGTGCTACAAAGCGTGCAAAACTTAAGATAAATTGACATGTCAGCTTGGAGGGGGGAAATCCACCAAGTTTGCTGAGTCCCTTTCAGTGAATGTGTGTATGTGTATGAGCACAGCAAGAAAGAGGAGAGGGATGGGAAATGTCATAACATGCTTTCTCCATGCTCTTGATACTGTTTTATGGCTATTTTGGTGCATAGTCCAAAGACTGTACTAAAAGGGGACAGGACTAAAGATACGGGTGACGTTGTGAATTCTCTATTACAACGGATATGCAGTTATCAGGCAGTTGAAAGGTCAGGTATGTCTTATTTTTTTCGACTTGCCAGAGTGTTTGGGATGTTCCTCTTCCTGTTGGAGGTTGCCTTTTGCCCCTGTCCTCAGAGCAGCACCACATAGCGCTGGAGCACTAACTGCAGTTTGCACCTTTGAGGTGGCACCTTGAGACTCTTTGGAAAGTTGGTTGGAGAAAAGAGCTTCTGTTGTATCAGCAGCCTTTTTCTGCTACAGAAAAAGGCTGTTAGGCTTGGGCTTTATGTGTCTCCTGACTTCTTATTCCTTTTCCGTTACAGTTTATTGTCCAGCTCCTGATGCAACATTAAAGCACAGAGGAGGAAAATGTTAAGCCTCTTCACATTCTCAGTCTTAGTTATTTTAAAATTCTTTTCTTCATTTTGTCATATTCTTCCAGTCATGACCTTCCAAGGTATCCTGTGCTGACTGTTGGCTGTATGGAAGGTGGTAGGGAGCTGCCCGTGTTCCCAGAGCGCAGTGGTACAGCTGATGAATAAAGGTGTGGTGTCGGTTATGAGGGAGAGGAGGTCAGCTGCTCCACAGAGATGGAGAGGAAGAGCAGCCCCTGTTGGAAGCAATTGGAGATGGGAGAGCATGGAAGTTGTTGACTGAACACATACCCGTTACCTATCAACCACGTTGACCACTTCAGGGAAAAGTGTCATCCCAACAGGATTCATAGTTACACAAAGTTACAGTGGGAGAAATGGCCTGTTGTGACCATAGATGGTCACCTGTATGTGACATGGCTTTTTGCGATACCCGTAGAAGTAGAGTTTCAACAGTGTATTGAGTTTGTATTCTAGTGGCCAAGCACTTAGAGTCCAGGTTTGATCTACCAGGGGAAAGCAGATCTGTACTAGGACCGCATCGGCAGAAGACTGGAAGACAGTTGATATATTTAAGAAGTGGAAAAGAAATGCAGCCTGATACTGTTGTTTGTCGCAAATAATAGATGTGATTAATTTGATGTCCATATTCGTGAATGGCCTACCAAGAGTAGGCAGGGATTTTAAAAATGTCTTTGTCCACAAAACAGTGCAGATTTTCACAGCTGGTGTGTATAAATGTCTGGAACTTGAGTAGGTGTACAATTCTAGTCCTGTTTTTCATCCTACAGCAGATTCACGTTGCCTTACCTGTGGTGATTGCAGGTGTAACCTCTTTTTTCCTCTCTAACCATTTCTTTCTGCCTGCTGCAGCAGCTGGAATGGCGTATAAACCGGTGTCCTTCTCTGCCGTTTCAGCACAAAGTCCAGTGGCTTCATGCCCAGCCTTAGTGGAGCTGGGCTGCAGCCACTTTCCTGGTTTAGCGGGGAAGCAGTTAAGGATACCCACCGGTTCTGCTCTGCTGAATCCCTGCGAGGGGTAGGAGCTTCACAGAGACAGGAAGAGCAATCAGTCATGTTTCTATGGCTAGACTTCCTAGCGCCCGTCTGTTAATACCCTAAGCTGTGAGATCTCGCAGTGACACGGCTGAGGTGCGTGCTGTCATTCCACTTGGATGACTCAAGTATTGGAAAGATAACAAACAATGTAGAGGAAAAAGGAGGGGAAGTGTTAAGTTATCCTATTGCCACGGCTGTTTGCTTGTGTCTTTGAATGTCCTGGAAAGTGTTTAAAGAAAGTCAGCATTGTACTTTGAAAGAAAGATAGTTTTATGTTATGTTGTAGTGCTCATGTTTTATGAATTCCCTTTCTGTTCATTTGTCTGCTCATCAACTCTCTTGCGTGAACAAAGGAAGACATTTCAAAACGGCCAGGAGAGATCTTCATGGACATATTTGTCATTAGTTATTCATGCTCTTGCCTTCTTGCTCAGAGCCTGTGAATGGATGAAAACTCACCCTCCTGAATATTGGTTGTTAAGAAATGAGAAGTGAAGCAATTCTCTTTTAATCTTTGAAGTGCTTGCGCTCTGATGAGTGGCTACAGATGAATGGGATCAGAGACAGAGCTGCAGTCAGCATGACAGATACGGTTATTTAAGGAGATGATGAACAAGGGCAGTTTTTAGAGAAATTTATAGGGAAAATACCAGATGAAAAGAAACAAGCAATATGCTGCTACAGGCAGCAAGGTTATGGACAAAGAAACCAATTGTACCTCAATTTCAGGTATCCATACATTGTTGAAAGAGCACGCAAATATTAATTTGCCCACTTAACAGAATGGCTTTCCACAGCTGCGAGCTCTGGTGTCATACTGCACAGAAGTAATTTTCTATGAATCCATTTACTACTATGGGTATGAAGCAAACCTTTTGAAATAAGTTCCTCCATACTTGAAATGCTAATTAAAAAATGACTATTTTAAGTTCTATGCATCTGTGATTACTGTTCTCCATGCAAACTGTACTTACTGTCTCACGGCTGCTTCAAAAAGTAGGGTATGCTTATATCGGTACAAGCACATATTTTCTAATATGACAATCTTATAGAGAAACGAAATAAATTTGTTGTTCTCTAAATAAGTCTTTTGCTTGCTTAGGGAAGGCTTTTACATTTTAGAGTGCTTGGTTAGCTTAGTCACAGGTACAGAGAAAGTAAAATGTAAAATGGCTTACAACCAGGTAATGTCTGCGGATTCTCTGCAGGGTAGGAAATACTCAAAAATTAATCTGCTTATTTCTTGTCTTATGTGCAGAGCCACCTAAGAACAGGAGGGAAACAGATCACCTACAATTCAAGTTACTCTCCTCTGTATTTTTATACATGGCCCTGAACTACACTTAAAACTTGTGGCTGGCTGTGATGGTAAAAGTTTACTGGCAGAGCCCCTTAACTAAAGAGTCGATTTGTGCCAGAAAAGTGGTTTTTGAATCTGTTCCTTAACTGAAGTAGGTAATGGAAGTTTGCTCATGAAATTGGGGCATTTATAGTAGGGCTTTTGTCATTGCAAGGAACATAAATGTGGAGTGCTATAGGAATGGTGCCCATCCCTGATGCTTCTAGGCCAAAAAACTGTGTGAAGAAGTTCATTGCTCATCTTATGCTCTTGAATTGGTTTTCAAAGTGAATACATACCCTGCGTTGCACTGCCTATGCTAGATCTTTTTCACTGGTAAAGCAGTGAACTCAAAGTGATCTTTTTAACCAGGTTACAGTAGATGCTCTTGAAGTGTTTAGCCCTAGCTTAAAATACTTGGGCTTCATTCAGTACTGACTGACACAGGCTAATTTTAAAGGAGATTTAAGCAATTCATCATCTAATCACAACAGGAGCTTCAAGTGGTCTAATTAGACAAAACAATTTAGGGATGTTAGTACAATGTTTGGGTTTTTTAACAAATCACCTTCATTTTTAAATCTTGTTAAAAATGGAAACCATGTTAGAGAGAAATTCAGTCATCGCGACTCCCATTCAGGTATCTGGGAGGGAAAGTGTCCAAGTGCTGAGAATCATAAGATTATTTTCTCCTAGATGCTGTGCTAACCTTACCTAATTTATAGAACCTAATGAAGCAAATAAGGAGAGCAACCTTGAAAAGGTTTTGCTGGCAATGCAATCTCAAGAAAAAATCAAAAGGAAAACCTGCATAAGAACTGGAAAAGAAGATAGATCTATTAACTAGTAAAGTGGTATCAATTGATCAAAATAACAGAGAAGTGATGCTAACACTTATAAACGAGGATGAAAAAAATTCAGTCATGGCTTCTCAGCTTAGTGCTTAGAAGTTTGCTTCATGCAGTGGCTGGTATAACTGTGTTTTCTATTAATTGTGGCTATTGTATAAGAATCTTAAGAAATCAGAGGTCTGAGTATTGTTGCTGAAATTGGCAAGGGCAGGTCCAACTGTGTGCACGAGTAATGAAATAAGATGAGGTTTTGGAATTTTCTCCAGAGAGATTCTCTTGTGATATCATCAGCTCAGGCACACCATTGAACGACGACATCCCTTTCCTCCTTGGCATCAAGTGACCTGCTAGGAAGTGGAGACAGTCTGTGTAGCACAAAATCTCATCCAAGAGTGTTAAAGTGAAATACACTCTGGATCCAAGGATCCAGGAAGAGTTCCCAAGCTTTGCTGATGCACGCTTCATGTCAGCCAAGTACTGATGTTTCAGGTATGAATCGGAGTTTTCTTCTATTTGTTTTGGAGTCGTCTGATCCTTTCTGTTTTGTTGGGTTTGGGGACTTTATTCTCTTACTAACTTTCTCGAAGAGTTCTTAACTGGTTTTTTTAGATGTACTAAAAGATTTCTGTGTGATAGGAAGCATGTTTCGGTGTCAAGAAAAGAATGTGTTTATATACAATGGCAGTACCATAGTTGTGACTTAAATACTACTTTAATCAGTAAACTCTAAGCATAAACTTAATACAAGCCTTTTGGAAGACTGTGTTATTTTTGCCAAATAAAATCACATTAATCCACATCCTCCAAGAGTGTAGGCATAGGTAACTGCTTCGTGCAGTCTAACAGTCAACTGTGCATTGTTAGACGATTCTTTTTCCTTCTTTTGCACTGTGGGCTTAACAGCTGCATCTCAGGCTATTTAGCTGCTCCACCTTGTGGACAGAGATCGTACAGTTCTGCAGAAACGTGTCTTCAGGTGAAACGAAACAAAACAGACCCAAGACCTGGCCCAAGGGCAGTTTTGTAGTTATTAGCAGAATAGTAAATACTTCCTGCTCCCTCGTAAAATCATAATCTGGCTTGGTTGTCATTTCAGTGGGGTGGATTGTATCTGCCTTTTATGTCTTCATAAATGACGGCAGAAAATTAAAATCCCCTAGATTTTGCATTTTTGAGTCTGTCTGGAAACAAGGAAAAGTGTCATTTAAAATCGCTGAAATATTTGATCTTCTAAAGCATTTAACAATACTGCTAGGACTTTGTAATTGCATGGCATCTGGGCCTCAAGCACTCTCGCTGGCCAGATGCAAGAAGATGCTGGGAAGAGTTCCTGCAGTTCTCCACGCTGTTCCTGAAGGTTTAGCTCTATGGTGGAGAGGGGGGTCATTGTCCCGGTTCTAGTTGGGTGGAGGAGGGTTGATCACACCCAGCTGGGAAGCCAGGAGTGTTCGCTGTGTGTGCAACAGCCTCTGTGAATGTGAAAGAGCTGATTGACATCTGACATTTCCAGCACTCAAAATATTTGTTCATCTTCTTCGTAGTTACTGGAAAATGTGCTTGTAAAATCTTATTTATACCTGTGGGAGTCCAATTTCCATGATATATTTTGATACATTCATCCCCAAATTTATTTTTGTGACTTGTTAGCAGTTCCGTGATAAGCATTGTGGAGAGACTGTCAGGGCTGGTTAGCTTTTGGTTAAAATTTTGTTTAATGCTGATAGGATGTGATAATGGGATCTGTTTTTTTCACATGACCAAGTCAGTCCCCTGGGAGAATGCATTGGGAAAACTGCATCCTCTGGTTGTGCACCACTGTCAAAGTTGCAAGCTAGATCTTGCTGCTCACAGTGAGCAGGTAACTGTGCTTTTGGTCTCAGTCATCCCTGTGAGGAAGCCCACAGTCACATCCATCTTTGGTGCAGGTGGCAGGATCTGGCTCTGTTGAATACATCACGTGGTCGGGGATGGATGTTCCTGGTGCTGATGGGAGGTGGTGGTTCCCTCTCTGCTGCTCTTCTCCACCCCATCTCCGTCTCCTTCCTGCTTCCTTTGTTGCAAGAGCAGCTGTTTACAGGTAGCCTTGCCATTTAAGAAGCTGAAATAAAAACATAGTTTCTGACCTTGATCAGAAACTGAATGTCCTGGGGTAGCTTGCTTGTGGGAAATTCCTACTCCAAAAGTAAAGGTAAAACACTGTTTCCTAAATACTGGAATTGTTTTGTTGCCCACTGCATGGTGCTGTGCTACAGTGATCAGCAGAACCACAACTGCAACCACTTAAATTATATAGCAAGTACAAGACAGCGTCAGGTAGCAAAGTCTCTGAGAAGGAGGCATGGAATTATTCCTCGTGCAGAATAAATGGGGGACTGTGAAAAACGGAGGAATAGTACAGTTCTGACAGACAAACCCAGTGCTTTAATGCAGTACCTTACCGTTCCTTGCTCTCACATTGGCAGGGTACAAGTCAGTCTCCTCAATCCTGAATTAGTATCTGATACATATACAGTCCAGACCAGACTATAAAAGTTGCTGATAATTATTTGGTAGGGCTAGTCTTCCATACTTTTTCATCTGTGCTTTATGGTTTCCATACGAATCCGTACACAATGCCTCAGTGCAATCTTGGATCATTTTTCATTAAAAAAAAAAACAAACACCAAACAAAAAACAACTCACAAAAGAAACCCCAAACAGGATGTAGCTCTTCCTTACCTCTGCCTCACTGGCTGAACGTGCACACATGGGTATATCCTTCCAATAAAGGAAGCATGGTTTTGACACGGCAATTAATTTTACTGATTTCCTTTTCAGGTTTTTCAAAGAGTATATTTATAAATGGGACTTGAAAGTGTTGAAAAAATCTTCACTGGTTTAATAGAAGCAGAGAAGTATTTAAAAATAACACAGTGATTCTTCTTCCTGGTGAGAAAACATTCAGAAACTTTGTGTTGCATATTATCTCAGTGCCAAAATTTACATGGTAAAGGAATTAGGTCAGGTACTTTTTTATTGAGAAATAACATTTGTAGTATAACAAGGCAAATATTTGCAAGTATCTAAAGGAAAATTACCAACCCAAAAAAACAAGAGAAGGAGAGGAAACTTATCACAGCGTTTCCAATGAGCTCATGTGCGTATAGCTGTGCTGTTGCTTTATTGTGGTTCTCGGGGAGCTCCTGGCTGCACTGTGTATCTGCCCACTTCCACATTGTGTCAAAGCAAGCTGTGGTCACAGCCCTTTGCCAGCACCCTTGCCTGCTCCTCCTCAGTGGCAGAGCAGCAAGCTCATCAATAACTTGATGGGGCATCTCTTATTCCTTAGCTTTTATTGAAACTGTGCTGTAGAAGAAGATACCTTCCACCCCAATCCACCTCTGACTGCATCAGACCAAAGATTATCGTTTTGTCCTAACCTTCTCTTCTGCAGGTTCAGAAATTGCAGGAGGTGAAACGTAGCTCCTGTATCGCTGCCACCCTGAAGCATGGCAAGTGCCAGAGCAGGACAGAGAATGCTGCACTCCTGGGAATGTAACTCAGGGGGATGCCTCCAAGCAACCTCCAAGATGAGTGAGTTGCAGACTGCTCTGTCTGAGGGAGAGCTCACACTGGCTAACTCAGCTGATAAGCTTGTTGGCATTTTTTCTCTACTTAGTAGAAAGGTCTGTGAGAAGCAGGAAGAGCTTTTTTCTGCTGCTTAAACGCTTTGTCGATGGGGTAGCCCTGCTGTTAGTCATGACGCTTAAATGTGAAAACTCTGCCTTTTTTGGAAGGCATCTTGTTTTTCCCATTGCTGTGCAAGAACAGCTGCAGAAGACACAGGCGGGACTTGCCGTATCTCAGAACTGTATTAGCATCTGCCTTTATTTCTGTACGGAAATCCTGTGTATCGCAGTCTCTGACAATTGCTCCTGCAGTCCCCATATAGCCATGTATTAGGCCAGGACCATTTTTAAACTATAAACTGGATTTTTGGTCTGTCACATCCTACAGCTCTCCGTGTCTCTGTCTGTATATGTTTTCCCATGCTGCCAGTTTCCATGACAGGGTTATTTTTATAAAGTCAAAGTAGAGCTAAAGACACCGAAACTGCTGTTACCCAGAGAGGCAATGCTGCCTGGGGGATTATTGGGTTGGCAAGACTTGGGAATAGAGATACTGATCTCTGATCTGTAGGATGACTTCATCTACGTGAGTCTCTGCTGCTCTTGCCAGCATCTGTTCCTATTTTCTGTTTAGACGTGACGTTCTGTAGGACGAAGTCTGCTTTTCGCTTGTGAACATTCCCACAGGGTCTCAGTTCCAGTAAGGATGCATCAATATCCTAGAAATGCAGCTAATAATTGTTGAAAAACTCCTGTTTAACATAGCGCCATGATAAAGTGAGAGGTAGTAAACCCAAGTTTCCACTATTTGCGGACCAATTTGTCTTTCTTCTAATTAGTGGAAAAAAGGAGAAAGAACTTCAAAACAGAGACAAGAAAACCATCTGAATTAATTTCCTGGGGGTGGGGGGAAGTATGGAGTTATCCAGAAAAGGACTTGGAGGTTAGCTCAGACCGTGGATCATATCGAGCTTTCCGGCCAACTCTCCTGTTCCTGCTGGGCAGTGACAAACCTTTGTGTTCAGCTCTCCTTCCAGCAGCCCATTCCCAGCTCCCCTGCCTGCAGAGCACTGCTTTCATCCTCCCAAAATAGAGGGAACTGATGACAAATGGTGGGCCAATGCAGAAAACCTTTCAGTGTTTGCAGAGCTGCTAAACCACCTTTGAGATGATTGTTCAGCTGTTGCTCCAGCCCCACAATGTGCTGGGTGGCGCAGGTGTGGACCCTGAGCACAGCTTCTCCACGGGCTGGAGCTCACACCTGCTCTTTCTCCTTGTTCTGGTTCCTGCCTAGTGCAGTAGATGAACTTGCAGGGGAGGAAAAGAGTTATGAAAAAGATGGTTTCAATGCTGTAAACAGGGAGAGGCTGGTGGGTAAATATCTTTCGCCGTTGTTCTTTGACTGCAGTTACAATAGTGAGCCACAGAATTGCCAAAAAGGAATGTGAAGTTTTTAGCTTTTCTACCTGGAGCATCCTACTTTGTGCCTTTGGAGGCCTCTTGGATGTTTTATATGAGAACAGGAAGAGGTAAGGAATGACACTTGCAGCTTTCAGATTGGGGAAGAGCTCACAGCAACTGGAGAATGACTTTTGGAATGAAAACTTAATTCCAATTCAAGAAAAGGGATCCCACCACATTGTGTCCATTTCCCTTTCTCTGACCCTGCCAATAATGTTTTTTAGGAGTTTCCTTCATGACGCTATAAAAAATGATCATGGTTGCAGGCAAGGGTACTTTACTTGGTAGTCTGTCCTCCTCCTTCCAACCACAAGTGTTGATGTATTGCATCTGTTCTGGAAATAAGGACGTAAATACAAGCCATATTTTTGCACGAGCAATGGTGTGTGTTATTGATGACTGTTTTAGAAAATGAAAAATCTGTTTGTAATAAGAATTGTAATAGGTTTGTTATAACTCTGATGGTCTAAGAATTTAAATGGGTCAAGTTTGGGGAAGGAAGGAGAGGCAACAGCATCTATTAGACCATCTGACACAGAGAGGGATATGTGCTTTGGAACATGTGAGTCCAACTTGAGGCCGGTTATAACAGCAGTCAGAAATCAGATCTGCTCTTAATTTTCTCCAGGTGACTCTGATTTTTGCCTGGACTGCTAATGGGTGGTTTGGTTTTGTTTTGTTTTTCTCCCAGGAGACTCATGAATGCACAGCAGCTATCTTGGTCTAAAATGCAAAGGAGGACAAGTTCTCAGCAGATGTTTACCAATGGATAGGGGGGCAGGGTCAGTGTTGTGCTCTTTTGTTGTGGTTCAGCTTTTGGTAAAACCACAATGCTCTATTTAAAAGGGGATTTTAGAGCAGGAAGGTGAATGTATGTTCATTATCTCAGTGCTGTGTGGGAAAAAAAAAGATAACTTAAAGCAGCCAAGTGAATGGTGATAAAACGTGCCTCCCCATTCAGCAAATTAGGGTATTATGCAATGGATGGAGGGGTTGTACTTCAAAAGTGCCTGAAAGCTCTTCCTTTATTTAGGATCTCTTCTGCTCAACCTTGGCCAGACAGACTTCTTATTCAGGGCAGGGGATAAATTTATAACTAGAAGACACTTTTGTACCATATCGTTTTGTTCTTTTTCATTATGAGGGTGACCGCTCAGAGTATTTGTGTAATCAAGCTCTGATCAATATTCCCTGTTAGATATGTTAGAGAAATCATGACAAAAACATATTTTTGTGAATGCCTTGAGGCTGTGGCTGTAACAGTTGTCACTGGCTTGAAGTTACGGTAAAACTGATGTGCCCTTGTTGGTATTATTAATGTTTGGAAGAAGTAAAACAAGTTATGGGAAATGAGCTCAGTCTCTGTGCAGGCAGACTTTCAAAATAGGACACAAAGAGAAGGATTTGTGGAAACAAAAAATAGGAAAGGAAATGTCAAAGGATAAATGTTTTCTCCTACATTATCCCTTGCCACGGTGGGAATGAGAGCAGTGTAAGTACAGTAGCCTCGACGGGTATTTCTCCAGGCTTCCAAGCAAACTTCGCTGACCATGATCGAAACAGCGTCTCCAATGAAAACCAGTCTGGATTTAAACCAGGGAAGTTTGATTACAGTGTTCAAGCTTATGTTACCTGATGTTACTCTGAATTGCTTCAAGACTTTACTGTACTGATATAGGAGATACTTGGACAAATTATCTGTCAAATCTAAAAGATGCAATTCATCCAATAAAGGCATATTTCTGTCAATTTTGAACTTGCAAAATTAGTTTGCAAAAGACCGTTCAAATAAGCCTTAGGGAAGATGGGAAAATGCCTAACTCATTGATCCAGCACTTTGGGGCTGCAACCAGCCGCAGTCTGTTTTGCCACAATTAATTTGAAAAAAAAAATAATTAATATTGACAGGCTGTTTTTCTTTGAAATAGATAAATTGAAGAGGCATATTTGATTTTGACAACATTTTCAGTTGGAAGGTGTTTACTGTGTAAACCAGACATTTTGGGATACCGTTGAGTTTGTAGAGCTCCTACAGTGAGATAAATTGGAGGGTTACAGGCAGCTGGTGGCCTGACTCAGTTGCTGTACCTGCAGCTAACCTGCAGAGCCATGTCAGGTAGTAGTTCCCATCGTGTCTGTCTCTTCTTGGGAAGCGAAGATAGCGTTCCCAGAAATGCTGAAAATTGGCTGCAGTGTGTTGTCTGAATGCTGTGATACCCCACTGGAACGGAAAGCAACATTAAATTCTGTCTTTGTTAAATGCCCACAAGGTGGCACTTGTCATCTTTTTACCTCTCTGAGGTCTAAATTTTTATACTTGCAGCAACACTAAGAGATAATTTTAGAGGTTTGAAACTTTTCTTAAACAGTAAGCTAACTGTGCTTTCATGGGAGGGGTATTTCCTACCCCTCCCTTAAACTACAGTCAAGAGAAAGAGGGCAATAGCTGAGTTATCATGGCACATGTAAAAATTCCAGCTTAAAATTAAGAAATAATTTTTATTTTTTTTGTTATAAAGGATTTTTAGAATTTTATTTGTCATCACTCATAGTCAGATGCCACTATTTATCTGGCAAAGATGAGGAAAAATGCGCACTTGCTTCCCTTGCTTTGGTTAAATGAAAATCTAGAAACAGATCATTTGCGACCTGGTCTAATCAGTTAGAAGATGAGTTCATTTAACAGCAGCAGTGCCTGTGATAGGCAAAATGTTACTCATTAAAATTTTCCCGTTATTCACAAAGAGGCAGTAATAGTAGATCTGCTAATAAATGGCATTGAACTCCAGCTGGTTTTGGTGGTCTCCCATTAGAAGCATTCCCACAGAATTTATTGTTGTCGGATCAGACATTTGTGGAAACCAGGATGGTAGTGTGATCTTTTTTCTCTCTCCCCCTCAAGACTGATATAATTATTCAGGGCATGCCCTTCTTTAAGCCTGTTCACTTCTGCTGAGAGTGCTTTCTTGTCTCCCTCTTGGTCACATCAGAGAAATGGCAGTAGCCCTTGTAGTTTTCTGGGGCATTGTTCACACTAGCTTTCTCTTAATTATTTTTACTCCACTAATGATTAGAAACCTAATTGTACTTGTTTGGAGTGGTATAAGCAAAACCATGTGAGGATGAAAAAGGAGAGAAAAATAAGTTTTTTCCCATTAAAAAATTCCTGGGGCACAGTGTGTGTGATGTAGTGCCATCCTGCAGCCAAAGGGATGCTTTCATTATTGGTGCCTGTTTTCACTGGTTTGTATCTTTCCCTTAGATTGTATTGTACTCTTGGTCTCCTCCCAGGTGGGAATGCCTTTGGAAAATGTGAAGAAAATACATTCAGCTGTTTTTGTTTTCTTGCTTTGTAAGTCAAATACAGTTTAATTTTAAAAATCTAAAGCTGCCTAGGTGCATGGGGTTTTGTGGGCATTAAGGAGTGTAGCTACCTTGCTCCAAAGGTCAAGGCAAGCGTAAAACTTTGTGTAAGGAGACTTGTCACTGGTGACTGTGCCCTCTGACCACAGGCTTGGGCATGTCCCTGTAGATGGGTGGCTATAGTGGTGGAGTGACGTTCTGGTGTGCCAGCATTTCCAGGGCTGGCCTGGAAACAGTTGTGTGCCGTTGAGGTGGCTATTTATCGAACACATATATATATTCCTTTTCTGGGCTAGAGGAAGGTGGCCTGTCCACCTAGTCATAGCCAGTAGTTGGTATCACCCAGTGATGCGTCATGTTATCGTAATCACTATGAGGTCCCAATTCATCCCACCTTTTACCCCCATAGCATAAATGTATTAAAAACAGGCATAATCGGGTCGTTACAAGTCACAGCTGACATAATCAGGTCATATTTGCTTGTAAGGTGCCCAACGGCTGGAGGATCTTTTCCATTCACCAGGATAGGTGCTGGTGGTGATTGTGGCTCTCGATAAGGGGCCACCCTCTCACCCCCGTCACCGAGCCATTAATGTCACAGTCCACGTGAGGGTTTTCCTAAGTCAGGCAGCCCACTCTCAAGAGCTGGCCCAGCAGTGCCCAACTTTAAACCTTGTGGGCCGAGGCCCCAGGCAATGATCCACCGATCATATTGCCAGTTTCGGAACCTCTGTGTGTCACTTGCTGTCCCCTGGCAGGAAGTAAACTGCCTAAGGTGGCGATAGCTCCCCTTTCCACCTAGAGGCCATTTGCCTCTGTGGTCAGACTGGGCTTTAGTTTAGCACTGAACAGTTGCCCCACTCCAGCTCCCCACCGGAGTGGGTTGTGCCGGCAGCACAGCAGGCTCGGAGCAGGGCGTCCTCCGCTGGGAGTGTTTGCTGTCTGCATGCAGCTGGGACATGTGCTGAGATCTTGCATCAGCCCGCGTGTTAAAGTGGACACCTGTCTGGTGTCTTTTCTCCACCTGGAGAAGATGGTGGTTTATTTGGAAGCGTTTGTGCTGAAGCGCCTTACAGCATGCAATGGTGTCTGCCTGCCTGAGGAAGAGCTTTGACATGTCTAAAAGTTTTCAAAGCTTTTTTTTTTTTTCCTCTTAATTCAAAGGAAATTGTGCGCCAAGAATAACATTAAAGTAGCATCAAAGGCTCAGTAACAGTCTAGAAGTATCAGTCATCATTGCTGAGTGTCATACAGTATATCGTATATTCGGGAATTGAGAGAAAACGTGGTGCTCGCTGCCTGGGGTGTTCTCAGCCCTGCAGGGATCTTTCCATAAACAAAGGAAATTCTGTGATGCCCTAGTTGTGAAACCCCGCATGTTTTCCACATGGGCCCAGGCCATGTCTGTCATCAGGTTCTTGCCATTAATGTCTTTGTTTTTAGGGACTAATAGAGCAACATTACTTTTGGATAAACATTATTTATGCAGTCACTTTTAAACCCCAACATTTTTTGTAACACAACAATATAATAGTTTTTATTTAAGAGAAAGGGAATATACCAAAAAGTTGCTTGAGATCTCTAAAAAAGTGTGTTGCAAGCCCATGTGAGATATTTGAGTCAGAAATAATTTGTTACCCTGATGCTGTGGAAAGGCAAAGACAGAACAAGACTGAGCCAGAGGATCGTTTCCCTTTTTATATTCATGTGGAGGACCCAAATGCCGAAGAAGTGTTTGTTCCTAAGAAAACATTTCACGCAAGGCTAGAAAGGTTGACCACATCTTTCTCTCTTGTTTACCGCGCACCGGCTGAAATGAACGTCTCGGCAGCCTTTGGCAGCAGTGTGTGTGGTACCCTGCTTGCCAGGGCAGGGATGGGTTGGTTTCTGCAGGACCTCGTGTTGTCGGGCAAGGTAGCCACGCACGGCGCTTCTTGTTATTTTCATCAAGACTCTGCCCACCACCCCGTTGAAGATTGTCATTTAACTTACTGGCTGCTGATAGCAGGGGCATAGCGGAGGGGTGGAGAGAGGCTTTGTGGAAAAAAATGTGGATCCCATCTAGGAGTGACAAAGTCTCATCTAGGAGTGTGTGTGCCCTTCCTTCCTTGGTACACATGCATACACATACACAAGAGGGATATTTTGGCCATTCTCTGCACCCTCCGCCCTACCACCCCCTCTCCGGGAGCCACCTGCCGTCACCATCACCTTCCCCTCCTCCCGCTGCTGGGAGCACAGGGACTTCTGCAAAACGCTTCCAGCGCTGCTGGGTGCTGCCACAGTCAGCGATCAGCTTCTCATATTTACCCTGAAACCGTAGTATTGCAGCCCATCTGTTTTACTACCACTGCCTAGGGCGGTGGCTGTATTCATCCTTTAATTACCTTAATGCTGTTTGAGTTTTATTTTGGTTGGAGTGCATAAAAGCCCTAACTGCTAGGGTCTGCTTGGCTGCTGCTTAAAATGTTTCGTGATGGCTTGAACATAGTTTCTGAAATGCTGTTGGCACTTGTACTCTGAAAAACAGAGATGAAATGACATTTTCTGTTCAACTGTGCTGTTTTGGGGGCTTGAGAATCTCACCAGCAAATAAATGATGGCTTTATTTTTGTAAGCGGAGTGATTTTTATGTGCATCCTTTGGGCACAGAGAAGGTGCTAATAAGGAAGATTTTGAGGCTGAGGAGGAATTTTCTCGAAGTTGTTTTTCGGACACAAAAAGGAGTCTGTTGTATGGGTCAGCAAACGGCCACATCTGCTCCTTGTGCATCTCTCCAGGACTTAAATTTTGACACATGCTGCTGCCAAACAAAGCAAGATTAGCATCTTAAAACACATGTTAATGCTTACTGGTTAGTTCCTAGGACATAGCTTACAGAAGAATGTTTTATACTTTCTTGTCTTTCATGTTTATGACTTAGACCATTCTTTGGTCCTAGATCAGTTCAGAAAACGTGAAATTAGATTTTCTTCTGATCATATTGATGTTTTGTCCACATGGCTAAGAACTGGCCTCTTCTACAGGTTTCACCACTTGAGGCTTCACCTGGGTTCAATGGGGATATTGCCAAATAAAATCGAAGTTTGGGGCAAGAGCTGCTGTGTCAGCAGATAGTTGATTATTTCCTCCCAGACAGTGTTAAACTAATCTCCAGCATGATGTTACAGATCACCGTGCTGCAGGGAGTGACGTACAGTAAAAGAAAAATAAAACTGAATTCTCTACAGGAAACCTCACAATAAGTCCTAAATTGCTTTATGGGGTTACCGTGCGTTGTTAAGCTGCTGCTGCTGCTGCTCTTCCCTAGAGCCGACTGATCTTCAGTGGGGAGAGAGAGAAAGAACCATTTCAAGCAGAGGTAAACATTTTTATTCTTTCTATAAAAGGAATACACAGAGACAAGCAGTCTAAACAGTTTGAGGCAATAGTAACAGTTTTCATATCTGCAGTTAAAATGTACACTCTGAAAGTACCACAGTTGTCCAGATTTATATGAGGGATAAAATGGAAATGGGTAAGAAAGAAGGAAAATAACGAAGGGAAATGCTGCGTTGTAATGTCACAATTAGTCACATTTGTGTTTATGGAAAAATCTGAGATGCTCTCCTAGCGTTTGTGTCTGTATCTGAACTTCTTCTAAATGGCTGTATGATTTTCTATTGGCAGAAGCACTTTTCTGTGCAAGCATGTATTTCTGATGATCACTCTGTGCTTTTCACATTGCAGATGGTTTACGTGCAAGATGCATCGTTTCCTGTTTCTTTCATTAATTTGTGTGCTTCAAGGAGGGTACACTTGCCCAAAAAGCAACGCTCCTGCCCCCCTGTGACATTTCTGCCTGTAAAGCGGCTGCTGCCAGAAGCTGCCTGTTGTGCTCTTCTGGGCTTTTCTGCCTCTGTTTTCTCTGCATTTAAGCAAATTTCAAGGAAGCCGTGAGCAGAGATGAGATGGCTTGAGAATGAGATGCTGAGGAGATAGAGTGGGCTGGGTAGGTGAGTCCTAGCAGGACAGCAGTGGGGAGCAAACCAAAGCGTTGCTCAGGGATGAGGGGAGAGGTCTTGTGTGCAGGTGAAGGTTGCTAAGGCTGGGGGAAGGCTAAGTCCTGGAAAGGAGAAGAGGAGAGTGTGTTTGGGAGGAAAGAAGATGACCACAAGAAAGTGGTGAGAATTGTTTAAGAAACAGAGATCACTTCTGTCCGTGTCCATTGGAGAGAGAGATGGGCTGGCAAACCTTTGCCCTTGGACAAGCTGAGAGGCAGATAACCTGTCATGTAGGGTACCCAAGAAATGTAGGTCCGTGCCTGAACTAGAGGCACCAGCTGCTACGGGTCTATGATAAGGTGCTTGCTTTGAAGATGAGTTTGATTTTGCCATTGGTTCCAGAACAAAAACTGATTCTACAGGGTAAAGAACTGTGAATGTATTTTCATGTGTCCTGGAGCATTGTTTCCCCCCACCCCTTTACCTTGCATATAACTTTGGGTCTCTGGGATTTCAAGTGATGTATCTGTTTAAGATAGTCTTACTCTTTTCTTTACACATACATATGTATTTATACTATGACAGATCTATTTAGGAGCTTAAAAGTACAGGTTTGGGCATACGGCTGTTTCTTTTCTAACGTATTCCAGGCTGGAAAATTATTAGATATCAGTATGGATTCAGGGTAGAGGATTTGAAGAAGTCCCATTATATTATGTAAACATAAAACTTACACAGATACCCTTCTAATCAGAGCAAAATTCTGAGGAATTAAAAAACTCATTGCTTGGGATAGTGGGATATTACCAAACATTTTCACTTTTAAATATTACGAAGACTAGAAGACTATTCAGCACCGGCATCTGTCAGTTTCAAAATGGGCTGAGTTTGAAACTGCAATTTATGCACATGGACAGTGTGCCTGATCTAAAAGGTACTTGCTGATGAGAGTGCCCTCATGCTGGCAAAAGGGTCACCGGTGTTGGTAGGATCAATTTATGCATTTATGTTTTCTGTAGCGCTCCAGACCTTTAGAGAAGAGCAGCTTTAAGCTGAATTGCATCTCACTTAAGGCAGAAAATACAGTTAAGATAAAACAGGATGCACAGCTTGTAGAAAATAATTTTATTTTATCATGGAAACATTTAGCAGAGCTGAGATACTGTGCTGATGGGAGCTGTAGAAAATCTGAGAACTGACAGTATAGAGTTTATTGCGTTAATTAGAAAGTGGTGCAGTGTTAGTGAGAAAATGTATTTTGGGTTCAGCATTTTCTGTGGGTTTTTTATCATGCCTTAAAGTGCTTTTCGGGTACTTTGGATGCCTAATTGGAGATGCTGTATGTGGAAGCTTGTGCTATCTGAAAATCAAGCCTTTTTCCTAATAATGGATTTCAAAATACTGATGATGTGTTAAATGGGACCACATCGATTAATCTTTACAAACGAATAACAAACTGGTCTGATGTTTACGCTCATTCTGTTTTATCTGTGTGTAGTGGAGTGGTTTTAGCAATAGAAACATTCTTGCATGGAAACAAACACTACAGACCCTCTGCTTCACTGTTGTTACTGCACTGTACTTGCTGCTACAGTATTTTATATCACATAACTTTTTTTTTTTTTAAATCACAATAGAAATGACCTTTTGTTTTTTCATTACCTCATGTGGGATGGCCGGAGGGTATTCTCACACTGTAAAGGCAGTAAAGCTCACCGACAGATTTTTCTAACCAAATCCTTGTGCACAGCTGCATAACATAAATCATTCCTTCCAATTTCTGAAGGTTAAATGTTTGTTGTATGAAAGTTACTGCTGTTCTTGCCTGACTTTAACAAGGCTTGGGGTTTTTTGTTTGGCACAAATATTGTTGCTTTTCAGTTTTATAATCATGCTGCCCTTAGTTGTAACAATTATACGGCTTGAGTGTGAGCAAGTATAGGTTAGACTGCCAAGATATTTGTATTTTCATAACAGTCAGCTCGTGTTTTACAAATGCAGTGTGTGTTGTCCTTTACTTAAAGTATTTATTTGTAAATTCAACTAGTGCATATATTGCCAAAAAACAGACTAGAGCAAAAGAAAATTCAGCTAGTGGGGTAAGAGTTGTCTTCTGGGACTAAATCCATTATTTTTACTTGCAAGTTTTGCCCTTTTTCCATGTGACATTGCAGTGCTAAGGATCACATTACAATGCTTCTGGAATGAATCGACTTGCACTGCCTTAATTAAAGGTATCAAAGTAGAAATGAATATCCGCGGCTGCATCTGTTGCTGCTGATTTTCTTTCACTGCCATAGTTTAGCGCGGGGCTGCTGAAGGTCTCTGTGCAGATTCGAGGTGCTCTGGCCGATCCCCAGGACGTGGTAGCGCATCTGCAGGACCTTCCAGAGATCAAACCCCATCATATTCTTGGGGATGGCAGCTTGACTAAGTGCTACCTTAATAATAAAGTCATAATCAATTGTGTTTATAAAACCCACTACCACTGAGGTAGTCCGTAAGGAGGAGTGCACCCTCTTCATGCGTAGCACTAAAATACAGGATAAAAAATTGAGCAAAATGATAGCTCAGGCAGGGCAGAGAGCGTGCCGGGTAGGTCTGGGAAAGGCCTGGGCTAGTCTGTGCCAATTAAACTGGAAAATATCTCATTCCTCTAAGCTCTAATTTAGAGATATTTTGACATGACTGTAGGTGGGAGAGATGGACTAAAGCAAGTATCTGAAGCAGGCAGATTGCTTATTCTAAGGGGAGGTAAAACAAAATCCTTTCCCAGCTTCAGGCTCAGTTTTGGAGGCGTTAAGGACTCTCAAGCAGAGATGTCACTCGGGCCAAAATTCAAGCAACAGGTTCCCAAATTGTTTGATCTTTACATAACCTCATAATAAAAACTAGAAATTAGGGGTTTTTTTGGATGCAGCAGGTAGTCCCAGTGAGCAGACAATTGTAAACAGAGCTCAGAAATGAGTGCTGCAGTGAGAAGAGGCTGCAAACAGCAAGGCTGGCTGCGTGGTTGTCTCAGCTGGTGACCCTGTGGTGTAATGAGTACTGAGTAACTCCCACCAGCTCCAAGGCAGATAAGCACAGCATCTTGCGCAAAGCCTCGGTACCTTGTAGCATCAGAACTGAAGCTGGTCAGGGTGGTAAAACAGTGGATCAGAGATGAAGTTTGCAACAGAGCCCTGAGCTCAAAATGTCAGATCAGTTGTCAGGAAGTCATAAGGGTGACAGAACTTAGAAGATACTGGGATTGTTGTGGTTTTTTTTTTATTTTATTTGTGAATTAAAATTCAGGATTAGAAATATGATGGTACTTTTAATACATACTGACTGCTTCCAAGTACAGCTTGTACTCGGTATTAAAAACCTCTCTTTTTTTTTCAAAATATTTCATAGTACTTACATACTTTGATTTTATTTTAGGAGTTGTTAATTGCTACCCAGAAGAGTAAAAAGCTAATGGCAGGAATAAATTGGATGAAAACTGATTTATCAGCATATAAATTGAGATTAAAAAATCATTCTGGTGTAATTTAAAAGGGAACTTATGGATATATACATAGTAAAATAATGTGCATTCCCCTTCCCCTCACTGCCAGTATTTTGACTTCTGATCTGCATGTTTGCCATTTTGCAAATGTATTTCTAGAGTTTTTATTCTAGCTGGCTAAAGAAAATACCTTTTCATATTTTCAGTTTAAGTGAAGAGGGGGAACTTTCAACAGGTTGTTCTATACTCGGATAGCGAAAAATTGTTTTAGAACCTAGGTGTAATATTTATCTTAATAAATCTGCAAGTGCTTCTGCAGGGTTATTTCTGTGTTAAAATGTTTCCAACGCAACATTAAGTTTTGTTGGTTTTCTTTCAGATACTGATGAATACAGACCACCTGTTTGGAAATCTTACTGTAAGTATCTCAACAGATTTTTTTTTTTCCAAGTCGAGCTGAAAATGTTTCAGTTGGGTGTTTTAAAAGACTCATTCTTCTTTTCATTAGAATGTGAGTTTAAGAAGCATCAAGGGGTTCATTACTATTTAGAGATAGGTGCAGATGTTCATCCTCAAGGACAAGTGAATGCAGATTATTTGGAGGAGTAGATTCTCTGCACTTTACTAATATAAGTGGCCCCACTCCTGTGTGGGTCTGGCTTATATTGGTTTGGTTGCCTAGACTGGGGCTTACATAAAGTGCATTTGTGCCTTAAAGTTGGTATCACTTGCAAACTTTTAGGGCTCTTGTGCTCTAGTACTTTGCATCACTAGAGTTGAAACTTGAGCTGGTTAGAAAAACTCAAAATAAATAGTTTTCCCCCAGAATTTGCTGATGTAGTAAATGAGAGCATTTGTTTGACCTGGTGTCACAAATCACAAGCAGGTTTTTTGAAGCCCTGACTATAAGGGCCTCTTTTCCTATCAGTCTGCCTGCCTGAGTTCTGCAGCTCTTCGGCGTGCGTGCCCTAGCTCAGAGGAAGCTGGCCTTGCAGGCTGCATCCATCAGGTGTGCAGGGCAGTAGTCCGGGTGTGTTGCCCAGAGATCAGAGCACCACTTCTTTGGGAATTTCACAACTTGCTTGTTTACATTCCTAATTTAAAAAAACCCAAACCAACCAAACAAAAATAAACCCCCAAACCAAGCACAAAAACAACAAAACAAAACAAAATAAAAAAAAAGGCAAAACCCCTTATATTTTTAAATACAAAATAAATTCATATAAAGGAATGACCTGTTGTTTGGCAGTGCTGGTGGACGTTCAGGAAGACTGAAGAGAACACATGAGACAAATGGCAGCATAGGAAAGCATTGTAGCTTCCCACAGTGTTTCACCTCTAAATTCTAATTCTTTGTAGATGGAATAGCTAAGGTGTGAGACATTTTGAGACTCGAGGAACCCCAGCAGGGAAGAAGAGTCTTCTGTTAAAAGCAGATTTTGAAAGCAGAATGTTTGTGTGTTTAACACACTTAACAGTTTAGGGATGTCAAACCTACATTTACATTTTCTTTTGTATATACTCCGAAGGCTTGGCGTCTTCCAGCTGGCTAAAGGGATTTGCTGAAGCAACATTTCACATGATGAAAATGTTGCTTTCTAAAGGTTGGGGAGATTTAGCACCTGAGAAAATGGGGTTATTTCAAAAAGATTTCCATCCTGCAGTGGGAGATTCTTTACAGGCAGAGATTTTGGGTTGGTCTTAACGGCTTGGTGAAAACCAGGGTTAGAAAGTGAGTAAGTGTAAGAAAGCAGATTAAAGAATTTTGGTCAGCTAAAGTATATATAGTAGAATTAAATAAGCACTAGAAAAACAGCTTTTCTGTCACGTAGACCAGTTCTGTTAATGGCTCACAGAGGTCAGTTGTTTCTGTTCTGTCCCTGCCATTGCCATTGCCAACCTGACGCATTCAAAAATCACAGTTAGGCCTTAAAACTCGTAAATCAGCCTTCTTGTTTGGGTTTGGTTTCCAATTTTTGAGTTGTTAAAGTGGTCATGAGTTACATAGTCAAGATCTTCTATGCAGTATGAGCATCAGATGACTTCTGTAAATGAGAACATGTCTCAAGAAATTTCAAAGAGCTTAGGCTGTAAGTAAATAGTCAGGTATTGTGAAATTTGTAGTAAAAATTATGGCAAAACTGCAAACACCTTCACAGTCTAGGAATGTCAGGGTCTTTTACCATACATTTGTGTTAGTTCAAGAAAATAAGCAACAAGTCTAAAAAAAGGCTGAAGACTTAATTTGTCCATCTTGAGTGTTTTCTTTAGATGGATGGCTTTGAATGGTTTTTAATAACTGCCAACATATGCAATTGCTGTCATGTAATTGAGACGGCTGGGACCTTGGTCTGTTTGTGAATCTGGAGGCAAAGCCTGTCTGTGCCTTTTGAATCATCTATTATTATACCAGTAGCTTGTCATATGCCAAGTCAGCCACTTTAATATTACAGAATTTGCACACAGAATGATTTGAGCAAGCCTTTTTCTTGCAGCGGAAGGCTACAGGATAAAACTGAGACACTTTGCTCCTTGGTATTAAACATAATTAGTCATGATTGCAATACTTCTTACTAAGGTCTGTGTATTTTGCTCCCAGTTGTAAGCATTAGCAGTGAATCACAGCTCTGTACCTTCTGTGAACTCTTGGAACGCTGCCTCTTTCTTTGGTGTATTCCATGCCATAATCTATAACAGGAGGGTCCAATCTCTGCAATACCAAAGCTTTATTGGCATCTTGCCAGGATCTGAAGGCTTGGGTGCACGCAAACATGTGCGCACCCGTGTTCCTACACCATCGTGGTTCACTATGGTGAACCTCCCATGGATCTGAACTAAGCACATGGTCACGGGGTGTGATTATATTTCTGTCTCATGACGGATGAAGAGGAATGTCGTCTTTGACTTCCCGATCAATACTTACATCAGGGAAACTGGTGTTGAACGGTTTGAATTGCATACATCAATTACAGAAGGAGGAAGAGGCATCTTGTTTTGTAACTTAGCTAGTCTACCTGCTATGCTTCTGCCTGCAAGAAGAGAAGAGGAATTTCCTTCCAGAAAATCTTTTCAGCCTGGCTTGAAGTAAGGTGTGAAACAGTTCTCAATTTTTTGCCAGTTTCTGCGGAGCATGCTGATTGTGAGTCTCCACTGCTCTTCTGTGAAATTCAGAGAAATATGTATTTGCTCTGTGATTTTTTTTTTTCCCTTTGAACTTGACTCTACAGTTCTCAGAATTAGATATAGACAGGGCCCACTGCCATCAAATACAACTTTTACAATAGAAGCTAGGGAATCTGTGTGCTGAGCAAATAAACGGTCATGGTGTGCTTGAAATGAAAATTGCAGTTTTATATACTCGTGCTGTTTTTCATCACTTGCAAAAATCATTTTTGTGATACCAATACAGAATGGTAAGGGTTGATTTTAGTAACATTTGGAACAAAGGGAGTGATTTTTTTCCAGTTTGTCTTATGATTGCCATATCATCGGGCATCTTGCCATTTTCTCCATTCTCATGTAACTTAGCACATAAATGTAGCATTTGTCAGCAGAAAGGACTTGTGATCAAATGAGTCGAACCTCATGGGGTAAATCAATGTATGGTCTTATTACCTGAAGAAGGTGACAGCACGTGCTATTAGACCTTGGTGTTAGTACTAATGATTGAAGGATAATTTAATTTTAAAAGATTACAATTCCAAATGTCCATTTTTATCAGTTCTAGTGTACTATTCAAATACTAACTTAGTGTTGACAGCCTCATTTCAAAGGTAACTTGCAAACCAAACTCTTTTTGGGATAAGAGTTGAAAGTCACTCCTTTAGTATTATACTAGAAAGCCCGCACATTAGTACCATTAAATTTACAACTGGCTTCTAAAATTTATCGTGGGTTGATGAGGCTTTTTTAAAAAAAAAGAAGAAAAAAAAAAGGGGGGGGTGAAGGGGAGAAGATGCTAGTAAGTCTATGTCATAATTTGGGCCTTGGCTGTTTTACCCTGCTACTCAATTCCTGATGTCTTTATGTCAGCAAATGCAACGGCCACTTTTTTCTTTGTTCAGAAAGGTCATCACTGAGCAGTGGCAAAAGCAGAGGGTTTTATTCTGCAAAGTTCTGAATGATTCTTGTAAAGTCTTGACATATTTCAGGTGGCTGAGTGTGTGCTCAACATGGTAGGATGGGACTCCATCTGCTTACTGAAGAAAGTCTGACAGCAGCCTGATTTGACATATAATAACATTTAATTTGCATTTATCATTATTCCTTTTTTAATCTGCTTGGTGGAAACTTCACTGGTCTTAACTCAGTGACTCCCTAGTACTCGATCAATTATTTGTAAAGATGATCAATAATCCCAGTTTGGCTAGCAACATTCTTTTTTCTGACACTTGTACATAATTTTTGAGATCTTGATATGTGTATCCTCACATTAAATCTTGCAGAAAGTCTTCTTGTCTTTTAAACAGAAAATTTTAATGTTAAAATGCCTAATTTGTACAATGATTCTGTATTAATAAGAATTTAACTTCTGCCTTCTCTCAGTGTATCAGTTGCAACAGGAAGCTCCCCATCCTAGAAGGATAACCTGCACTTGTGAGGTGGGTATTACAAAGTTTTATAGAGCCCAGTGATTTCAAGTCTGTACTTATTGTTGTCTAACCCAAACAATGGTTCCTTGGGAGACTTGGCAGTGTGATTAGAGTAAGTAGCCTTGAGGCCAGTAGTACCTGGAAATCCATTTGATCTAAAAATTGAATTTAAATGCATTTTGAGTATGATGTGTATACTTGAGAATCATTTACTGTTGTTTGATCCTTAGATAAATAGAAGCATTAATTTTCTCCTTCTTTTGGGGTCAGAAATTCACAGAAGCAAGAGCAGATCTGTAGAGGGACACTACGCACCTGCACACACATCGCTGCTGGATGCGTGCAGTAAATCAACAGAAGGAAGACTGGAACCTCCCCTCATGCTGTTATTTGAGTTGCAGCACTTAAGACTCATGAATACTAGCAGCTAAGCTATGCAGAGCCCCAGCTTTTATTGATATATAGTGATACAGAAGCACATGCTCATGGGGACAGTTGTTGAGGCAGACCCCTGATTGCTAGCGCACCCTGAGCTGCCGTCCAGCAGAGCAGCACCTCTCCAGAGCTGTGGTACTGGAGGGTTTAACTGATACCAAACATCCATGGCAGCAAGATTTTACTCATAACTGCATCTCTCTCGCAGCTTCAGTTAGGAACCTGGGAAACATTAATTTCAATTTCAAAAATGCTGAAATGTGAGGCTTGACTTGTTAAGGAGTGTTACAAAACACAGCTCTTACTGAATAACCACTGAGAGTTATTACATTGCTGCAATAAAAATTAAGCATTTTTATCATGTGCCAAGAGAAGGAAATTAATCTTTGAAATATGTTAGTCACTTTGACATAGAATTAAAGACAGAGGGACATAACACTGTCAGGAACATTAATAGCTTACAGTGTAGATCACGAGGAGGGTTACTTTACAGAATTAAACAGGCATTTCTCTGTCGTCTTTTCAAATGGCCAATTGTGATTCTATAAAGTAGTCTGTCAGTTTTTAAGATAAAAAGTAGAGATTTAATGGAAGTGAAATACTGTATTTAGTGGAAGCACTCTTGTTTTCCTTTGTTAATTTGATATATTTGTATTTTTATAAAAGGTATAGCTATAGCTGATTGCACTTAAGCGAGACATAGCTATAGAAAAGAACAACACATGAATTTTACAAGAAGCATAGTAGCAACAAAAGTTTTGTTTTAACCAGTGTTTCTACTGTTAATGAAGGTCCAAACAAGCGGTATTCTGGTTAAGGTTGTTGTGCAGATATGTACATCAGATAAGGTGGGATGGAGATTTGAAGGGAGAGATCTATAGAAGAGAAGATCTGAGCTGTGAAAAAATGGGAGGTTTTCCATTTTTTTATTCCCATTACTACAGTATTAGGAAGGTTCTCTGCGATTTTGTGTGTTCTCTATGATAGGGTTTTTCAGTCCATTAATATACAACATAGCTGAAGTCTTGTAGGAGCTTAGTCTTATAATAGTGGCTTGTGATTGTACAGAGCGCTCACTTGGATAGGATGAGGTATTTTACACCCTGCCCCCAATGGATTGTGTTGATTGTTGCTAAGTGCTGTCGAATAGCTGCGTTTTCCTTCCTGTCCTCAGAAGTATTTCACTGGTGGAAGAAGTGCTAGGTATATGTAGCATGTACATGTGTAGGGACATGTATATATGCATATTGTAAAATGTATGAGCAATTTTTGGTAGCCTTCTGACACTGTTCATTGAGATCCTGACATTATGCCTGTACAATCACTGTAGTCTTTTATTTGCTGAGTCTTATTTCAGAGCTGTGCTATTGTTTACTCATGTAGTGACAGACTTAGCGTATGCTTATAAAGTTGCCTGACTCTTGTGGTAATGAGCGACAGTTCTTCAGTTTCTTCAGTAAGATGCTTTGAGAGCCTCAGTTGTGAATGTTTTAATTCTTACAGAATTAGAACCTTAATTTTTCTATATACCTTTTGTTTGGTTTAAAAAAAAAAGCAACCACAAAAAAACCACAGAAACAAAAAGCCAAAAAAACCAACCCCATAATAGAAATGTAAGGAGTGGGAAGGTACCAGCACAGTTAAGGAAATCTTACAGCAGATAACATAACGATTGTAACTGTTTTGCATGTTGACTGCACAACGCTTATGTACGCTGTACTCGATCAGAAACTGTAAATTGATAAAGGGGTCCAGCATATTCAATAAGATCTGTTGTCAATATATCCCATGCTAGTTTGACTGCAGAGAAGTGCTTTGAGGTCTTTTTGCTCTAGGTGATTAGAAGTCACAAGCAAATTTTATAGTAAGTTCTCCATCATGGTATTTCTTAGCATACTATTAGCCTAGTCAGTCAAATAAGCAGAGGTATAAATGTGTATTCAGTATCTGAGAATTAAAAATGTCTCCTGTGTGAGTGCTGGAAATCCTTCAGCTATTGATCAGATCCAGATTGCATTCTTTTTAGAATAAAACAAGAGACCTACTCTTGTCAGCCAAATTTAAAATCATCTGGGTAAAGCTTCTTTAAATATGAATCACACTGACCACTATAATTTTCTCATCCATGTTATCACTGAATTTTAATGCTGTCAATTATAAAATTCTATTAGCTGTTATATGGGCAGCTAATTGAAAAGCTGGACTGTTTTAGGGAGGAAAATTTGCTGTGGGTGGGTGGTGTCCTGCATGAACTAATTATCCAAGCTGTTTGGAGGGTATCTGAGCTTACCGCATCCCTATGTAGACAGATCCTCCTGGTCTAATTCTATAAACAGGTAGTGTGTTAGAGTCAATGGGGGATTGGCCAAAGTTCCACAAGCAATTAAAACACTCTGCCAAGTCCTGTCATCACAGAAGAAAGAAATGCAACACATTAGTTTATATAATATCACATTTCTACGAATTTATTCCAAAACAAGATTATAACATATGAAAAACTTTCAGTAAGTGTAAAACTTTCCCTGTGCCAGAGGGAACAAAAATAGAAGACAGACATTCTGTGTTTTAAAATACCTTCATCTCAGCCCTTGAACTGCAGAGTAAACCTGTGTCTGCACCATGAACATTGTTGTAGAAACTGAGAAATAAAATCTGCAGTTTTTAGAAACTAGTGAGAATTGAACTAAATAAAATAGAGCTATGAAAGAATCAGTCAGTTTGCAGGTATTTAGCTGCAGAACAGAGCATATTAAATACACATTTTCTCATTAAAGAATCCATTTACCAAAAAAAAAGCTCTTTGAAGCTTATTTTTACCCAATAAAGGTAAAATTGAAAGAATACATTATCGGTATGCATTTTCCTACTTCTGCATTAATTTGTTATAATGCAGATAAGTGTTTTTCATTATAAGTATTGAACAATTTATGCAGCTGAGCCAGATTTGAAGTGAAAATATATTCAGCGAGCAATAACTTGTTTAACCTTTCTCTCTGGTCTCAGCCTCTCCCGCTAGTGTTGAGCTTTGTGATCTGCTCTTTCTCAGCTGGGTTTCTATTAGCAGCCATGCGTGAGTCAGTGGGGAGCAGAATCTTTTCCTAAGTGGTTGAATTATTCAGCTGTATAAACAAATTCATAAATATCAGGACGAGAATTTTGGTCCAGAGAACATCAAAGAGGTTAGTGGGAGGGAACAACATGTAATTTGGTAAGGTATTAGCACGTAAATTGCTCCCCTTGCCTTATTGTATTCCACTTGTTGACATAAGCAAGAGTGACGATTAGGGGGAAAAGCACTTGTTAAAGAATAATTGGAAATCACACCATAAAAAAACCCCACCTTTTGTTTAAGGTGCAAAGGCACGTGTTGTACAAGTGCTGATACTGAGAGGTATATTCAACAGAGTGACCTACTTAACATGAAATGCTTCTCAAATACAGAGAATTCAAGTTTCTGCTCTGTTACACCAGTTTCATATTAGAGCAACACACAGATCAGTGGAGTTGCACTGAGGTAAAAAGAGCATTGCATTCATTTGGGATTTTTTTATTGTGAAGGTGCAACAGAGCCAAGGTTTTCAACACTGTATGAAGTTCAGTTGCAAAGTTGATGGTTTCATTACATTTTAAGGATGTTCGACTTCTGCATGAGGCTTACATCCAAATTGAAATGTTGTTTGTGCAGTTAATATTGTATTACCTCCCTGGAATTTGTATTTGTTGTGCATATAATCTTTTATATATATGCCTGTGCACGCAGGACATCCTTGACTGCTATATGTAGGCACTCCATGATAAATTTTAAATAACTATGTATGAAAAAAATCAAACAGACAAATGATGGAGATGATAATTAAAATCACTGGCCTTTTCCGTCCTATTACAAGGCTTCATCCTAATTCAGCGCTAGTAGTTAACAAGCCTGTTAAACAGCATCTCTGTGTAGTCCTGTGAAAATGGCCTCTGAGTAGTCATGAAACATAGCATAGACTGGGCATATATAACATACATCTTTGTGACAGCTGTTCTCAAAGGTGTCTTTATCTGTATGTTATTCACCCAGAGTTACTTCCCAACTTTCATGGTAACTAAGCTCTTTTCCAAAGGAATGGCTACTGTAAGGCGCTTGCCAAGTCTGCCCCATTTACCTGTTCGTAAACTTGGTTTCATTGGCTCCGCACCTCAGTTTGAAAAAATCAGAAACAAAGCAATGGTGGATATCCCACTGACCTTTGTGTGTCTTGCAGGTACCATAGTGAGACCTGAATCTTTCGTGTGGCCTCTTCATCAGCGTTATGCAAATAAGCACATTGGAACCAAATATCTCACAATTATTTTTTCTTTTTTTTTTTTTTGAAGTTAAAAGCAATTATTAAAACTCTGCAAGACACAGGCTAAACAAACAGCAATAGGAAATTTTTCCCATAAATAAAAAGTCCTGAGAAGTCAAAAGACTTAGCATTCAGCTGATCTTCACTGGATACAGAGAAAATGAAGTAGCTAAGGCTGCCTTTACTCATGCTCAATCATACTTTGGTCCAAAAATACTACCAAATCAGAAAGAAACTCTGCAGAGGGTAATTATACTGTGTTTTCAGCTAACGGCTTTAGTTAAAATGACCATTTTCTTGCTACTGCTTTGATTTTATTTAAAAATGTATTTCCTTTCTTTGGTGGGTTTTAGTTCCAGTCCAGATGGATGTTTTGGTTTTGTCTCCTTACGGCTGAGTGAGTGTGAAAGTCAGGCTAATGAAGCTTCTGAACTGAACTGTTTTGGCTTTCAGTGCTCACACACAACTGGAGGATATGTGGGTGCCTGCGTGTGTATGCAGCTCAGCTAATTCTGAGTGAATTAGAAGGCCCCTGCTGAGTTCTGATGGAGCTGCCTTAGAGTCTAAATGCATGCATTCGATCTAGATGGCAAAACCCTCTAATATTATCATAAATCTAAAACGTTACTAAAGAACCCTAAGACACTGAAAACCAGTCAGTAGAACTCAGTGAATTAGGGTTCCAGTCATACTGAATCTTATACAAGCAAACAGCGTTACACATCAACATTTATACTGAAGTTTTTGCGAGTTGGTAGAACTGATCAGTAGAGACTCAATGTTAACAGAAGTTATTTTCCTCTTTAACTCATCATCCACCAAGATGAACTGCAAACCCAGCTACAATTGCCTCAAGTCCAGTGGAGCTTTTCTCTGATGCTTTGCTCCAGTCATCTGCCAGGTCACATTTTCAAATGTTTGCACAAGGAATATGATATTATAATTTGTCTTAGGATTTGCAAGTATTCTGAGGATGCCTTGTCACATTACGCATCCATTTCTGAAATGGAATGCCTTTGCCTATATATTTTTTCCAGTTGTGTCATATAAATTCACTGTATTCATGGAGAGAAATATAAAATCTCAACAGACAGACTACAAAATCTTATTCATGACAGGATTCTTTTTTTAACAACTGCCTGACGCTATTGTCTTGTCTTGAGGTTTTTAGTTAGGAATTGTTGCAAGTTTCTGCAATAACAACAATAAAATGTTTTCACTTTTTCTCCATTCATGTTGCTATCTTCCTATTGAAGAAATAGCCTACATTTAACAAAAAATACATAAGACTTTTTTTCTTTTCTGAAATGATACAGTCTTTTCAGGCCCTTTGAAAACAGTTATCACACCAGTCAACAATTATTTGCTGTTATGTAGGAAAAGGAAATCTTGTAGAACATTATAAATCTTTCCAGCAACGGAATGATTTTTCAAAAGTGATGAACCATCACAATAGCTTTTTATTTGCTGGGAATGTGGAAGAGTTGTTATTAGACTGTACACCAGGATGTATTTTTTGTTGGTTTGGATATCTGAAATCTTTATTTATACTCCACTGAGATAAGTGGAGAGAAGTGCTAATTTTAATGTTTGGGTTTTTTTCTGAAAAGGTGGAAAAAAGAAACTGAAGTGGCAGTTTACTCTGAGTATTTTGTGTTTTATTATAGCTGGATCGTTTTATACTTTTGTAGTTTGGGTTGTATAACTGTTGAATTTGTCTCCCCAAAGAGTTTCCTCCTTTAAATTTAGCAAGGAGGGATAATCTGGTGGTTTAGATTATGGAGCTGATTCCTGGGAGGTCTGCAGTTGCTCACTTGTCTATAAGCTTCCTGGACAATTGCAGATGAATTACTTCATCTGAGATACTTGGCAGGCAGATTGTGTTCCGATGCCCTTGCATGTCGTGTGCATTTATTTACACTGTATGGTCTCTGGAGCACGGACGGGCTGGTGTTACGCAGCATATCTGTTGTTGAGATCTTTTAGGTAATGCTACAGATCACAGAGTTTAGTGAAGTCAAGAAGTACAAGACTTAGGCACTTGATCATTTAATCTACCACTTGCCCACACTCTGATGTGATATGGTAGTGGCTTTATTTCTCGCAGCAGTGGCAACAGCAGCTCTATGATGGAAGACAACTTGTAAATTTAAGAGTTTTATAGATGTTCCACTGTATTACTGCACATAACAATGTAGTACACTTAAACCCATGAAATGAATCCTTTGTTTCCCCTTTTTGGCAGTTTGTACAAGCAATACTTCATGCCATCAGTTTGTATTAGCAGAGCCCTGAAGATAACGTGATTCAAGTGGCTTATCGTTTCTCACTCCATTTTAAGCTGTTCAGAAGTGCGATATTTCCCGAAGGTCTACCTTTGCTTGCCCTATATTCCACCAACAGGGAAAATGCTGTGATAGCAGATGATTTTTGTCTGTACTTTCACATTATGTCCCTTTCTATTTTTAATACTATATATGGGCAGTATGCTTATTGTATGGGTTCACTTGTTATAAACCATTACAATTTCTGTTGTTTCTTCTAGGTGGAGAACAGACCCAAATATTATGGAAGAGAGTAAGTAACATACATCTCTGAAAGTGGTTTATCCAGACCTGTTGGTTGATATCAGTTACAGAAAAGGTTGCAAGTGTTTGCTCTGGGCCCTTTGTTTCTTCTGTGTGTTTTACAGCAGTGTGTCTTGCTCACCATCAGATTATCATTGCAGTACCATCCCTTTCATCTGCCTGAAATTACAGCTGCATTTTCTGATGGATATGGATTTCATTGAGTGCTACCTTAAGTGAGAAAAACATATGTTTCTGTACTTTCAAAGGGTTGTCTCTTTCTACCCCCACCTCCAGTTGGCTTTTGCAAAAGATGTTTGTGTGCAGGAAAAAAAAAAAAAGATTTGGATGACAAATGCAATATAAGTGTACAGTATATATGTGTCTTCTATTTCAGACCGCTAGGGCAAAGATGGTTAGATTTAGTGTGGGAAACAAAGCAGGTCTCATTTGTGTTTATTTTGGTAAAAGATATGTAGTATTGCTAGGTTATTACACCAGTAACTACTGAGACTATATGCAATCCCCAAGATTTTAGCAAATTGCCATAATATCCCTGAATGCTGCTGCAAAATGCTGGATTGCATGCCACTGGCACAAAACATATGAAGCCAGCAGGATAAAATGGATTTATTTCTACATATTAAATTGGTAGATGCAGATTTAAAAAGCAATATACTTGTTTCATAGATATTGTTTCATAGAAGCCTTTCTAAACCATTTAAAGTGACTTCAAATACAGCCAGAAAGGGAGATTAATTTAAGCTGTAGATTCCTGCAAATCAGTCATTTTTCTGTTTGTTTCTTTTTTAATTACCGTGGTTGGTCTTTTTTAAAGAAGGGGAAAAGGTGATTTAAAAGTGAAAAGGCGTGTGTTTCAAAAAGTCTTTGTTCCTTAGATTCCATGGGATGATCTCAAGGGAGGAAGCTGACCAATTATTAAGTGTTGCAGAGGGAAGCTATCTCATTCGTGAAAGCCAGCGGCAACCTGGAACCTACACTTTGGCATTAAGGTTGGTAATTAATATTTCATTTTTAAATCTATAAAATATTCAAAAGATTGTACTGTGTTGTTGACCTTAGTGCTTAAACTTCCTTGTGATTGTTTTAATTTTTTTAAAAAATCATGGTCAGCATTTAATGAACTGGTACTTTTTTACCCTACTTAGAGATTTGGTATCTTTAACCTTCCCTAACCCTTTCTGAAGTGCTAACATTCCTTATTGTTTGCACCATCAGGATAACAGCAATTGTATTTTTGCTGTGGTGCTTCTTTTTGTTCTTCTTCCGCTATGTTACAGATGTGACCCCACGTAGACACTGGGAGGGCAGGCAGTCAAGAAATAAAAGGCATCTTATGAGTTCACGTGACTAGTCTACTGTGTGGGTTACTTACTAGCTAGCTAGCTGTTGCTGAAGAGCAATTAGTTCTCTCTAGTCCCTCTGTGGGATGGCAAATAAATCAGGAGGGTTTTTTGTCTGAACACCTGTTAGCTAACAACGTTTGCAGGTCTGTTTCCTCGCTCTGCGAAATTCTGGCAAGTGGATCAGATATAAATAAAAAACACGAAATAAAAACTGAAATAAAAAATAACTTAAATAGTTGCAAGTTTTAAATAGCTTAATTACTTATAAGGTGATGGAGGTTATTTTGGCCTGGGCTTTACACCTAAGTACTCAGATGGGAGATGGTGATTATTAGCAATTTTTAAATCTAAGTGAGACAGAAAAACATTGAAGGAGAAGATGCATTTACTGACAGTTTTATATGGGTAAAATAAGATTATGAATAAGAATATCTTGAAATAATAGGTTGTGATGAATTAGTTTTCTTTTCGGGGTGGGAGGGGGGGCGGGGGGAAGGGTATATTTTACTGAGATATTTGTTTCTCTAGTAATAAGATTCCAAATAGAAACATTATTGACATTTATGCTGGTTAGCATTAACAGTTTAAATAAATTGGTATTGCTTATTAGGGTCTAATATTCCATTTCATCTACTTCTGCTCTTGCAATATTCATTTAAAGCTGCAAAGAAAACAGTTGTCATAACACCTGACCTGAAGACAGAACTCCTGTCCCTTGCTTCTGGTGGTGCAGAAGGCACAGGGCTGTGAACAATAAAGCTGCTGAGCATCTTGCAGGATGTGTTGAGATAGCTTGTTTTACAAATGCTCCTCCAGTCCAGCAAGTCAAAAGATGGGACTTTCTAGGTTTGCTGGTTTCTCTTTCAAACTGGAAAACCTCTTTGAAAACAATAAAGTCTGGTTTTATACCCAATAGAAAAGAGAATGGATAGCTGTTGGTGATCCATTTGGGAAACGGTTTCAAATGATAGCAAAGCTGTTATCATTGATTTATTTTGAGGAAATTCAGCATTTAGCAAAACACCTCAGAATCTGAAACTGGAGCATGTTGCAGCCATTCATCACGTTTAAGCGCTAGCTGGATGACTTGTATATTAGGGGCAGGGATCTAGGTGGCTGCTTTCCATCCCACAGCAAGTAATGCTGTGTTTTCTTGCTGTTGGCCTTTAAAGTATACAAATGAGGGTCTTTTCTCTCATACCTTAGGTGAAAGTTGTCTGTGAACTGTAGCACTGGGAATTTTACCACTAGGATTTCTTTTTCTGTCTACTAGAAGTGGAACAAGAGTCTGCATTTCCATTGACTGGAGACAGAGTTTTGCTCGGTTTCTGTTTTTCCTCTCCCTGGAATTATATATGCAGAGTATACCCATTAGTCAATATCCCCACTGAGTGTGTTGCTGACATTGTAGCATCTCTTAAAAACTAGGTAATTTCTGCAGTCTGTCTGTTCATCGTGACTGTGAGACATTTGCTTTGATTGCCATGATGAATTTATGTAATTTTGCCTGTAATTTATAGCATTTTTTGAGACCATCATTTGTGTTTGTGTCGCTACACTGCCAGACAGCAAAGGTAGCTCTGTCTGCAGCTTAGATAATCCCAGTAGGAATTTCAAAATGTCATCTCCATGGCCAGAAACGGAGCTTGTCAGTAGGGTGGTATGTATGGGCAAATCCTTTCCAAGTTCAATGGAAGACTTTTGATTGACTTCAGGGTCACTGATTTTACCCTTTCTTTTCTAGCTTTGTGAATCAATGTGATCTTTTCACACTAGGCTTAAATGCCACTCTGTCATCAAGCAGTCATGTTAATTTAAAGATCACTTCTGTATGGTTTTTGCTTTTCCTTCTTTACCTTTGTTTTACCCTTTAGAAGGTGTGGGAGGAAAGAAAACTTTATATAAAACTTTTATATAAAGAAACAGACACAGAACAGGTTTCACAGCACTTTACAAAGTTAACCCAGCAATGCTGAAGTGGTGCTCTAATCCTGCAATAAATAACATAGTGACAATACATAAAATGGAATATTCATGTTTTCTGATTGTTTTTCAGGGATGCTTTGGAAAATGAATGGAAAATATTGCGTAAAATTTAGATGCTTGAGGGTACCCATTGACTCTTCACATAAATACTTGGTTCCCTCTTTATTTCTGTGTATCTACTCAATCTATCTCTCACTTTGAACGTTTGTTGCCCGACTTGTCTGTCTTTGACAGTCTGTCAGTTGTGATTAGGACAAATTGGTAACTACCTATGAAGTGTGACTGCATCATAAAATCCCAGTTCATCGAGACCTAAGTGTCTTGTGGAAACATTGGTTAGGATCAGCTGCTGCTGAGACTGAGACAGGGTTGTTTCCTGGCTTGTAGTTACTGGTTCTTCTGCTGGGGGGCAGGCAATTCGGTAATACAGACAGCTCAGCGCACCCGGCTCTGGCAGATGTCTTCTTCCTGCGTTTGTGCCAGCGTGCCTGGGAATCCTGAAAAACCCCGTGCACCCAGTTGTGAAGAGCATTTTAGTGAAACAGGATCATAACCCTTTCTGTGGCAAGGTATGATGTCTCTATAATGAAATATTTCCAGTCTTCATTTCTGCAATGGAAAAAACAAGCTTTTCGTGTTTTGTCCAGAGGACCCAAACCAGCCAACTCCTCAAATCATCATGGAACAATTTGAATGCTACATTTGATTCCACATCGAGATTTTAGACATTAGCTACAATAGCTGGTAGAATCAAATGTTCATACCAGCCATTGGCGAAGTTCTTTTGGAATTTAGTTCCAATTTTAGTTCTGATTTGTCAGATATTTTGGTTTGGTGTTACTAAATTAAGGGAAGGCTCTACATCCTCGGAATTCAAAAAGGAAGATATCCTGCTGTTTGTTTTATTTATTTATTTTATATTACCGTTTATTTTATCAACTTCAACATCAGGTATCTGTTGTGTTGGTAAAGTTTCTAACATAGTTAAATTGGAAGTTAGAAAAAACGCTAAAAAAACCCCATTTGGCTACAAAGCAAGCTAGGTGAGAGACAAAGGTAGAACTCAGAATCCTTACTATGACTGCCCAAACATTGTATTTGTGAATATATCATCCTGTATGCTGCAAATCTGATTGAGATTAATGAACCCTAGCTCAATTTTGTAAAGTGAGTATTTATCTTCTTCTGGAATTACTGAAGAAGATCTCCTCACAGAGGGCTATATTATAGAAACTTTGTAAAGTGAGTATTTATCTTCTTCTGGAATTATTAAAGAAGATCACCTCACAGAGGGCTATATTATAGGGGAAAACCAGCGATATTCTCTCTTGTTCTGTCTCTGTCCTCATTGCTCGTTCTGTTCCAGACTGACTTATAGTGGGCACCTTCCAGAGATGCTCAGATTGTCTTTGCTCTGAAGATTTCCACTTGTTAAACAACTTCATCTTTCTAGAAGAATAAACTGTTAACACCACAAATTGTGACTCCTTTGTAGGCAGACAGAATTCACAGTTATAAAAACATGTTTTTGTGAAATCTGGAGCAGATTGGACAATCACACTAAGCTAGAGCCTTCAGCTACAGCCAAAATGGACAGAATGCAAATGCAGTTGGTGCATGAAGGTTCTTTTATGGACCATTCTACTCCTAACACAACTCTTCTGCATCTCACTTCTTTTTAAGTTACTCTAAGGGACGCCTTAAGTCATAAAATAGTCAGATCTGGGGAGAGATCTGGGTAATTGTTTGCAGAGAGTTTCTCCCCAGTTATATGTCTCTGTTACTGTATTAGCAAGTTCTCTGTCTGTGAACACACTGGGTCAGATAAAAGGACCAGTTCGTAGTCCAGTCCAGTATCCACTCTTCGGTAGCTATTAATAGCAGACATTGAAAGAAAAGTATAAGAACAAGATGAACACGTAATAGTAGTAGTTCTCTGGTGTGCTCCCCCAGCCTCTGAAAATTTGCTGTTCAGTGGCTTCTGAGCAGAATTGTTCTCTTTGCTACTTTTCCATGCTTTTGATGGAGCAATTTTTGGTTTTTGTCTAGTGGCTTTCCGAGCACATTTTTGAACCTTCGTAGACTTTGCTGTCTGCAACTGTAGCATGAGTTCCGTGCCTTAACTAGGTTTTATGGGAAGCAGCATCCCTTTTTTGAAGATTCCATCTTGCAATTTTATTGGATGATCCCTAGTTTTTGTATTATAAGAAACAGTGAACAATTGATCTCCATTTACCTCTTCCATGCCACTCATGTCCCCCTTATTGTTCTCTTTACAGGTCGCTAAGTCCTAGGCTATACATTCAGGTTTTGTAGTGAAGCTGTTCCATACCCTTCATCGTCTCTGTCATCTTTCTCTGAGCCTTCTGTTACTCTGTAATGGTCTTTTGGAGATGAGGGGACCAGGACTGCACATCCTGTTCAAGATGAAGTGGGCCATGGAGTTTTCTTTCTTTGTTCTCTAAACCTTTCTAAATGAATTTTTGACCGCTGTGGAGCATTAGGCTGTGATGCTTTTATAGAACTAACTTTAGTAGGTCTAAAGATCTTGTTCCTGAGCTGCAATAGCTACAGTCATAGCCTAGCACCTATTAAATGACTAAATATAGGACAGGATAAATAATGGCTTTTGCAGGCTTAACCGAGGCAGTCAAATATCCTTAGTGCAATGTGGTGGAATAGTTAACCGAGTTCAAAGCGAAGATTTTGAATATTTCTTCTTCTTTAATAAGGTAGAAGAAGTGATTCCTACCCAAAAAAACTTCTCAGTTATTAAGGTTGCTGGTGAGTTACAGTAAAATCTGCTTTCCACTTATATAAGAAGCTGCATTTTGATCATCTTCTGATGAGCTATTTTTGTCTACATTCACCCATTATTGTGCAATTAATTGGCATCATGACTTTTTTTAAGACTGACTAACTTTTAAATCTAAATTTGAAACAAAAGCGGTTTTGTTTTCAGAAAACAAATTTCTCAGAATTTCTAAGAGGTAGAAGTATGGTTTCAGGGAAAAAGAAAATGATAATTTAAATGTTCTTTAAGTGTGTGAGTTTGGCTAAATACTCAGAGCTGTCCTTCAAATAAAATTGATGTTCAGAGTCTAAGAAGGCCTGTGAAATTGTATCAGTTCAGATACCGGATAAAAGAGAATGAAGCATGAACACAAATGAGAGCAGCAAATCAGGACCCTACTGTATTTAATGCCTGTACTTAATCACGGATGTGGTTTCTCAAAGCTTATTTAAAAAAAAAAAAAGAGAACAGCAGAATTCACCAATGTTTACTAATTAATTAATCAGAAAATGCTACTGAATATTTTTCTGCAACTCTGAGGATTAAAAAAAATTACAAGAGAAAATTATTGTAGGTATATATGTATGTCCATAGATATCAGCAAGTCTCCGTGACAATAAAAATACATAAAATACATTGTAATGTTAATTAGATGTTTCAAACAGATGAAAAGAACTGAAAATTCCTAATTAACTCCTGGAGGTATTAGATCTGCTTTTAAATTTGGCAAAAGACTAGTACAGTGCTTAATGCTAGGACCTGCAAATGACAGTAACAATAAGACATGGTTCGCAATGTAGCCTTTTGTGGTTGAGAGCTTGTTTAATAATTAGGATGAGGATAAAGAGGAAATGGGTAGAGATTGTACTAGTGGTAGGCGTTGAAGTGTGATGGTACTGCATGTTCTTTTGAGCAGATATCTGCTGTAGCACGTTTAGTTGGTTACCATGGTTTCCCTTCCTGCAAATTCTATTGTTGTGATACTGAGAAGGAATCGAAATAAGGTTCTGCAGCATGATTTAAAAAAAAAAAAAAAGGTAATAATGTTAGCCGTGATTGTGAGTCATGTTTTCTTTATGTTTGGGGGTTAAGGTACATTCAAGATTATGTGGCATCAGAAGAGAATTCTTGAGGTGAAGTAAATGTCAAAAATTAGTAATCCTTCGGTTTTTTGACCAACTGCATGTATTGTGCAAGAAATTGATACATATGTTCCCTCTCCCTAAACTATGAAATTGCGTTAAGAAACTAGCCACTGATATTTTAAAAGGAGACATAGTTGGCAGGCTATTAGAGCATAACACTGAAAAAGAACCTTTTTAATTTCAGAGGACAATTGTTTTGGTAGCCAAATGCTGTTCATTTTCAGTGGGCTCTTTTGGGACACATGTGTAGTGCTCTTCCAGAACGTGCATTGATTGCCCTGGGATTACTTACACATGTAGAGTCCAACATCTGCAAAAGGCTTCTCGAATTTAGAGGTTAAAACTGTGCATCTGCATTCTGCTGGAAAGCCTAGTTGTACAGGCTGGGACATGGGAGAGGAATTGGGGAAAGAACAATTGTTTGAAACAACTTTCTATGTGATAATAGCTGAATTATGGGTTTTTTTTAATTGTGACTATAGCAAAATTTGGTCATACTTCATCTCCAATCCACAGCTGATCTGTAAGTTGTCAGAGGGAGCCCAGCAAAACAGTAGCTGGCTGCATCTCTTCACTTTACCTTGGTAACAGGATTGTGGCATCATGTTAGTAGGTAGGAAAAAATTGTAAAGACCATTTTAAAGACTAAACATTGTGTATCTTTCTACCTGTGTGTTTTTTACCTGATTTGCAGCTCTATGCCAGGCACTGATTGGCAGTAGCAAGGGCTGAATTCAGTTCCTAGAAACCTTTCTAAAATATTTACACGATATTCCTTGGTCACCAGCTGAGAAACCTGGGAAACTATATATACATATGTGTATACAGACACATGCATGCACCACCTTTAAAGCTTACCTGGGTTAAGTAGAATTGCTCCAAAATGTGATCAAACATACCTGTGGGATAAATATGTTTCAGCCTGACCCATTTTGATCAGTTTTCTTTATTCTGCATGAAATGGCAAAAGAGTTCTCCTTCCTCTGTGGCTGGCTGAAGCTCTCGGGGAGGGACTCTTCCTTCTCCCGCAGGCTTAGCCTGTCACACTTCCATAGGCTCAGAATTCAGGTGAGTTTAAAAAATTGGCCACTCAGGTATCTGTGGCTTATTTTAGATGAAAGAAACAGTTCACGCTTAAAGCTATTTTAATAGGCGAGCACAACAGGTATGCCAGCTAATATGCTGGGCCTTTTTTTTTTTTTTTTCTTCTGAAGAGCAAAATATTTCTTTTATGACGGCTTAAATTTTGCTCAAACTAAAACTGTCATTCTGTTGGCTGGGTACATCACACGAGCTAGTGCTAGCCCCGGGGGAAGGTGTGCTGATAAATTTTGGAGCTTGCTTTTCGGTTCTAAAGTAAAATAAGTGGACCTCTATTTAAATGATCTTCCCTGTAAAAGAAGGTTTTTTTCCTATATAAAATTTTGTACTAAATAATATACTCTGTTACTTTGTCAATAATGCAGAAGGTTCAGCTACCAGTAAACAGCACAGGTGTCCTGTATGTCATCTGCCTTTATGTAAGTGCACCTGGGCACTACTGACATGGCTTCGCCTAAGTATTTAGAATAATAATAAATAGCTACTAACCTTAATGAGTAATTAACTGGCTACCTAGGTCCTCCCACAGACTAGAATGCATTTTTCCTTATGGTTCACGTCTCCTCGCTGTGTTCCTGTTCTCCTTCCCTCCTCTTCCCATCTGTTGTTGTTGTCAGCTCTGTTTTCTTTTGGCTAGAGTGTCTAATTTATCTTTGGCAATTCAGTTTGCTGCAGTCTTTCTCCTGCTCATGTAAGTTCAACACTTCTCAGAGGAATATTCTCTGCTTTGGTGGTGGTGTGAACTTTTTGGTAACTTGTCCAAGATCTGTCTGTGCTCAGTGCATATAGCTCATGTTCATTTTATGCCGTGTCCTTCACCTCTGACTATAGTTCCTGCCGTGCCACAAAGATCTACTGTAATCTGGTGCACAGAAGAGGCATTGGGCTTGTGGTGAGGCACTGTGGTGGAGCTCAGAAAATCTGGGCTCACTTCTTGGCTTCACATATGACTCGGCTCAAGGCTTTTAAGTTTTCCGTGCCTCATTTCTCCATTAGAGAGGATATTTTCTTTCCCATATTGTCTCACATGCCTGTTCAGTACAAAAGTCTAGGATCTCTTAAAAATCACCCAGACAAACTGAAAGTTGTACCCCATGTGTCAGACTACTCCCAGTCACAGCTCCTGAGCGGGAGCTCTGTGTTGTACTGTGCTATTTTTATGGTGTATAATGTCACCTGTTTTGAAGCTTTTAGGTGCTGTTGGAGCTGAAGTAGTAAAAAGTCAAATTATAATGCAATCAGTTGATAATTTGTGTATATATGTACATAGCATACATTGCTCTCTCCTCTTCTCCCCTGTCAAAAGGATACATATCTTTTCTGTCTTCTGCAGGTTCTACCAGAATGCCTTTTTGCTCTGTTGCTTTCAAAAAATGCTAGTTAGAAGTATATCTTCAAGTTAGTCCTTTTGGTTGGCCTCTTCTTTTGTATGCTTTTGAAATACATATTTATAAATCTTCGTGTTCAGAAAAACAACTTTTTTCCTGTACTTCATCAATAACAAAAAAGTCCTTCAGCTGTAGATACTATGGATGCTTTATAAATGTGTTTCAAAATAACACACAATAGCCTCATACTGTTGTTTAATCTCATAATTGTTTTCATCAAAACATTTATGAATTATTCAAACAGTAAAACAACTGACAGCAATAAATGTTATCTGGCCCAGTTTTCCTCTTCCTTCTCCCCCTTTTATAGCTGATGTAGCTCAGCTGAGTTAAGTATGGTTCCTCCTGATTTGATAGATGCTAGGAAGAGAATCAAGTTAACTTTTTTTTTTCCTTTTATAACTTGAGATGAGTAAATGAACTCTAATAGTTTCAGTAATAAATTGACATCTGCCCCACCTACTGCTGCACTTGCACGAAGGAAGACATTGTATTCTAGAAAAACCAGAATATAATAATAGAAAAGCTATCGATCTTTATTGATCAGCTGGTAGTAGCCCCAAAAATTATAACCATGCATATTGCATGTGCAGGAACCATTCCATTTTGCATTATTATGCTTGTTTATTGTTAAGGAATGCAGGTTTGAGGAAAAAACGTTTTAGAGAGCAGGATGAGTATGCTGCTGATTTTCGCTGTTAGCAAAAAAGTGGCAAGTCATTCCTAGAAGATCAGAGGTAGAATACATCGGGAAAACAACTTAAGTAAGTACCAAATTGTGTAATAGCTTTAAGTAAGTTAAGTAAACCTGCATTGTAAGGTTGGGATTAACAGTGGTTTAAGGCAAATCAGATTTCACAAAAATCTCTTTGGAACAGAAATCTTACTGTAGTTATTTTTAATCTAAGGGAAACTTTAAAATATTTCTTTTTTTTTAATAAAAACTTTGCGACCTTGAACAACAACCTGTAGAGTGTACAGTAAAAAAACAAACCAAACCAGGAACAAAACCAAAAAAGTATTTCCCACTCTGCTCTCCAAAAGCCCTTTTTTCACTTGCAAAGCTATTTTATGATAAGGACATTTCTTCGAGTTTTCACTTCATGTCTTCCACTTGGGTTTCCTTGATATACTGAATTGAAATCTACATATTGTCTTAGTAAGATAAATTAAGAGCAAGTTGCTTTTAGCGTGAGAAAACCTGTAGAAGCAAAAAAGAAATGTGGCAGTCATGAGTAGCTTAAACCCTTGTAGGAAAAGCTGCTTTAAGTGAAACAAAAATTAACATGTTTGAGCATTATGCTATGGCAGTTCTCTCTCCATAGTATGCATGATTGCAGTGGAATTTCCATTGCAGATCTGATGTTGTTGTTCTTCTAAATTTACCAGAAAAACAATGTCTCATATGACCTAAAATGAACATGTTACATGTAGGCAGAGTAAAACGTGCACACACATTTTGAAGTTTGCTGAGCAGACATTGGTGAGGGTTGATACCTTAGTTTAGAAGAATTAAAACACAGTTCTGCTTTAAAGTAATATGAAATCTCTCAGTAGCACGAAGTCACACTGTAAAATTAACTCTTGGAAAACATTTCTTCAAAATGTTTGGTAAAGAAACATAACTATTTGCTTAATATGAAAATGTGAAAGTTACTAACATTCCTGCTAATAACGTTTCCAGAAGGTATGTTGACATAGGTTTCCAAATACTGCTTTCATTTAAAGAGAAGATATCAGGCTTTTACTATTTTCCCATATGTATATAGACTTCAAATGTGTCTTAATGACTAACCACAGTGAGTCTTTTCGCAGGAAGCACAGAGGTTTCATCGTGTAGAGAAAGCAGTAAAACATTGCCCAAAACATTGGTATTGATTCTGATTCAATCATCAAATCAATTATATATTTTTATTTATATATATATATATATATAAAGTTTAAATGGAATAGGACACACAAGCACAGCACTAAGAAGAGGTAGTACATCTGTACATGAGCTTCTTTTCGGAACCATATGTTATTTTCCAATGATCGATCACTGATCAAGAACATTAAGAGTGATCTTAAGTGTTAAGTGATCCTACTGCATATTAACAGCATACATGGTCCCTGATCAACTGACATTTGTTCAGAGTCTGACATGGTGAAAATTAGCTTTTAAAAGCTTAAAATAAGACATTGAGCAAAATAAGGCTTTTCTTATTATTTTGTTAGATTTATTTGTGAAACACACCATTACAGGTACCAAAGGCTGATAACAATTTCAGTCTTCATTGTTTTCAGCAGCTGTCACCCACTGTTGATGCCCTAGAGCAGTTGTCTCTGTCTCACTTGTGTTGTCTCTGACAGTGCTCATGATCCACAGGAAAGTGCCATTGCTCTGGTCCTCACTGCCTGCTGTTTGCACAATACTGTTTCCCTCTTGGACAAGGAAGTCTGGGCAGTGACGCAGGTAAACAGTCTTCAGTCTCAATTGAGACAGACTGCTGGAAGCTGTTGTCAATGATACAGCACCAGCTCTGTTTTTTTTTATTCCCTTGATCCCGATTAGACTGAGTGAGTTGAAGGTTGTGTCTGCGTTGGCGTGGGGTCCACACGTTACAGTTCCAGCTGTGGGATTTGTTTTCTGTTCTGAAGGATGCCACACTTCTGCCATGCTAAACTAAACTGTCATGCATTCAGCCAGTGCTTGGGTCTGATCAGGTTAGAGATAACTTTATACCTAATTAATGTTCATTAAGCAACGGTCAGCCAGGCGGCCAACGCTGCCCTTCGAAATGGCACAGGAAAACTCTCTATAGTAATTGTACTCTGGCACCATGTCAGGCAATGAGGATTTTTTGTCTCCACTTGTATAAAGTGCACCTTTACTTTCGATCCCTAATGCATTTGATTTCATTTATGCATATTGCGTTCTTGTAAACTACTGCTAAGGCTCTGGAGATGATGCTATTTGTCAGGCAGGTACTCTGGGAGGATGGTAAGTTCCACAATTCCCTCGCCATCCTCAGAAATGTTGTTACCATAAAAAAAAAAAAAAACCCAAAAAAACAAAAACGTAGCTGCTCTCACGAGTTGGAGATCTTCAGGGATAGCTGTGTTCAAGAGGTTTTGGCTGCATGCAAGACTTGTGTTGCTTTGACAAGGAAATGGGCCAAAAGAGGATCTGTGGAATAATTTGTTTTCTTTTACATGAGCACAGAATGATTAGGAGACATTCCTGATTGTAAGATTGCTTATGTTTCTGTGGCTTTTTATGGAGTGTCAAGCTTCTAGATTTAAGTGTTGGTTGAGAGTTTTCAGAAGTTAGAGCTGAAATTCTGGCACCTAATTTTAAGTGAGACTTCTACCTTCTGGCCGCAAAGCACGTTAAGACACCTTTTCTCCAAGGGAGGATTAAATCCAAGTGACCTTCAGGCACATGTACAGAACTTAAGATTTCCCAGCTCAGTGTATGAAGATGCTTTCTCTTAATAAGGACACAAGTAGCCCCGAGGGGCGTTAACTTTGTGGTCTGGTTGCAGCTACACATTTTAAATGATGCCTTTGTCTAGGTACTCTTCTCATCGTAAAATAGCCTGTGAAAGAGGTGAATAGCTACTGTACAATTCTGTATGTGGACTGTTAAATCCATCTTCTTAGATGGTAAGAAAGTGCGGATGGGCTCTCGGTTGTTCACTTCTTCCTTTGTTTCATCAGTGAATGCTGCATACAGAGTAGGTGGCTGAGTCTGAAGCCTGTCTCTCTCATGCTATGATACCTAATTCAACTCCTCAGTCCTTTATTACTAGCCACATTTGCTCTACCATTTAATCCGTTTTCCCACGTTGTTATCCACTCTGCCCCACTGGCAACCAAAGGGACTAGACAGACTGATTGCTTTTCAGACAACTTGGAATAAAAAAAGTCTTTTATCTGTAGTCCTGCTGCTTGCAAACAAATGCACAATGGACACAATGAGACTGTTTGACATGTCAGAGGTCTATTTCTTTTTCTTGGAAAAACATCTAATGTTCCCCTGTTTAAACCAAAAGAGAACATACATTATCTGTGTCCTGCTTTCTATTTCTTAAACAAAAACCAGCTGGTACTAGTGCTTGCCTTCAGGAAGAGACCATCAGGAAGTTGAAATATCAAATCTTGGCTCTGCTTAGTTGCCACGGTGATGTATAATTAACCAGGCTGTGGTAACATTATAGAAAGTAAACATAAGGAAATATTCTTGCTAATGGAAAATTTAAACCATAGTTTTAAGTAAGACTGAAGGGACTGAAGATTACATTTTAATTGATCATTTGCAATTAGGCACGTATGTTTGCATTTATATTGTAATTTGATCAAATAGTATCATTGTGTGGTCAGAAAGAAATTTAAATGAGTTTGAAAGAAATAAAAGAGGATTCCGAGATACATTATTGATGGTACAGTCTCTGTAGGAGATTGGCGTTTCATTGATTTGTGGGGATTTGGGGTGGTTTTTTTTCCTCCTTGTTACTAATAGATTTTATTTGAAAAACAATACATTTCCCCACAACGTATCCAATAAGAAATGAATAGAGAGAAAAAAGTTTGATTTGGAACAAATGGGAAATCAGATCAAGGCAAACCATTTAATGTTCACCTCCTGCAGTTGATATGCCTTAAGCACCTTTTCCAAGTGGTTATGACACAGATGCACAGTAATTAGTTTTTCTAAATACCTTTCTTTAAGTGGTGATTGTTAAATTATCCTAATGTATTTTAAACCGAGAAAGTTGAGTGTACCTTTGGACGGCCACTCATGCCAAAAGAAATTGATGTGCAGTTCCTCAGATCCATACAGGAGGAAGTTTCGGTCTGTTTGTGAGGTTTATGAGAGAGATGAGTTTAGGCGTGGGATGCTGTTAAAGAATTAAAACTGTGGAACGTTGTCTATGAGATACTCATGCGCTGAAATGTGGGTCAGGAGCAGTGGGATAAAGATTATGTACTTTTGGGAATCCTATTCCTTGTAGTATCTCTCAAAGACACGCTTTACATGCAGCAGCAGTCTGAACAGATGTACAGCATAAGGGCTAAACTAAAACGTAGCTGGGATAGAACCATGCACCTACTGACGCTGATGGGAAGAGGATTAATCCTTTAAGAACTTTTATTTGTTCTCTGCATTTGGCCATCTTGTTCTTCAGAACTTTGTTTTAGACTCTGAAGGATGTTACTAAAATCGAGACATCATGTGTACTTAGTAATAGGCCCTGAGAAGCTTTTCTGTGCCTTATCTTCTCTTGATGAGATTAGTGTAATACTTTCTCTTCTAGAAAGCTAAGAGCAATAAGTGACCTCCAGCTTGTTTAAAACTCTGCTATAAGTACTGTCAGAGCATATGTTACTGATTAGAGCAGCAGTTCACCTGCTACATCTGTTAATAAAAATAATTCTATTGCATATTGTCGTTTAAGGGCCATTATTCTTCACCTTCGAACTTACTTGGTTCTCTTGTCAAATTTGAACATCGTAGTGCTTGTGTGCGCTCCGTGTGCATTATCCCACTGACTCAAGCAGAAGACAGTGAAGGTTGCTCACTTTGGCACTGCAAAGTGCTGAGCACTCTTGGCTCGTCTTGATCTCTCTGATGGTGGAGGGGGGTACGCAAGGAGTACGTCTCATGGTCAAGGCTTATTTGCCACACATTATGCTGAGTAGAAAGATGCTATGAAAAATGAGCCTGAACATGTTCCTACCCATTCTGCTGTAACTTAGGACGTGATCTTTCTACTTTCTGAATGGCTTGTATTCACTCAGAATTGCATCTTGTGATGAAAATAGCATTGGGTAAAAATGTATTTCTTTCTGTCGTTTTGTAATTTCTTGCTTTTCAGTTTGTTTCAGTGACCTTTTAGTTTGTGTGGCATAAAAATGTGCATAGAAGTACCAATTCCTTTCCAGTCAAATGCCCAGGTAGTTCCTACACATCGTGTCCTCTTTTCTTACTGAGCAGGACGCGGATTCCTGAGGGCTCCCTCACGATTGAGCGTTGTGTAAAAATAGCAGCTCCTGAAGTTACGGTCACTGTCAGATTATGGATAGGGGGTTGGGAAGGTTTGGCATTTTGATTCAGAACACAAGAAAAAAACATATACCTCCCAGAACAAGTGGTTTTGCCTATATTTGCAAGAAGAGTGCAGTATTTCACTTGAGGCAAGGTCTAAAATTATGCTTTCCCCTGTTTGGCAAGGCCCCATTGAAAAGGAGCCACTTCAGCAAAGCACCAGTGTTTACTTTGTTCCTTAACATCTCCTGTGAAGCATTTGATTGTAAAATGAAAGCAATCCATCCTTTCAAATTTAGTTTTTGATATTTATTTGGCAGATCTGACCTCACAAGGGGGCCCAATACCCTGAGCAGCCACCCTTGCTGCTGTCTGACCAAGGAATAACACTGGAGTGAGCTGTGAAAGCAGCTTCTTGCCTCCATCTTCTCCGCAGGAGAACAACTTGGCTGTTGCCAAGTGCGAACACTGGTGTGTTTTCACATGTTTAGATTGCTTTCAGGCAGAAAATTATTGCCGATTCAAAGTAAAGGTTTTTTTTAAAATATGCTAATATTCAGGTAAAATTGGCATTCTTGTGGTTGTTAAGAGGCTGTATCGAAATCCTATTGCACCCTGCCTGTAGAATTGCTAGCATCAGATAGTTTACACGTTATATATCCTGTATATTACAAAGATTTGCTTGAAGCCTAGGACTTAACAAGCATAACACAGAAGGACTTTTGTACAAAGCTTGAAGAGTTAGTCCTTGGCCTTTGGCCAGGAATAAAGAATGCTTGCCCTTGTGCCATTTTGTCCTGTGCTGCTCCAGTTCTGGCAGCGGTTCTGCTTCAGTGTAATTGTTGGCACTGAAGCTCAGCTGAACCCTGAATGGCCTCTTCCTGCAAGCAAGCAGGGGCGCAGAGGTCCGAGACGGCATCAAAACTCCGTATTGATCAACTGTAATAGAGGACTCTATTATGAGAACTCTTCATATCAGAGCCAAGCAAATTGACTACAGCGATGCAGTAGTAAAGTACTAAAAAAAGCCATAAAGAGTGTGAAGTAATTTTCAGTTTTTCCACGGGATAATGGAGGGGCTAAAAGAATAAGAGAACAAACAGCTCCTTCTGGGACAGTCACTGTTTTGGCTATCTATCTGCAGTTGTTGTTGATCTCGCCTTCCTATCTGTGCTAAGTAGTAGTTGAGTTTTTCATTCCCGTCTGGACCAGACACAGAGCACAGTCACAGCTTTAAGTGATAAAGTGTTTTTTATTGTTTGCAAAGGCTTGCTTACTCTTCTTTATTCTGCTTACTGTTCTTTAAAAAAAAAACTTTCCCATTTCATTGAGGCAGATTTGGAAGTCAAACCAGAAACTTCAGACTCTACTACGATGGAAAGCACTTTGTTGGGGAGAAACGTTTTGAGTCCATCCATGACCTGGTGACAGATGGATTGATTACTCTTTATATTGAAACGAAGGCAGCTGAATACATTGCCAAGATGACAATAAATCCAATTTATGAACACATAGGATATACAACTTTAAACAGAGAGCCAGCACACAAAAAACATATGCCAACCCTGAGAGATGAACATGATGGCAAAGAGTCTACAGGAGAGGATGAGGTAGCAGAAAAGAGGGTAAGCAATTGTTAACCCACACTTTTTTTTCTGTTAGACTTTTTATTTTGTACTTTTAACCCTCCCCCTCTACCATAAAGTGCTAAAGGTATCTGTAGATATTTAGTCTACATAATTATTTCCAGTATTGCATTAATAGTAATATTTAAACTGGTTATGGAGGGGTTTAATAGTAATTTTTGCATATTGCAAATTTCTATGATTTGGAGATTAGTTATTTATCATTTTGAGGTTCCTTTCTTCAGGCATTTTCACAGTTATAGATGTTACCATTAAGCTATGCCTTTATTTCAAACGGGGTAAGAATATTTTATCTTAAAATTGTTTACAGTGTCTAAGACAACTGCCCTTTGGTCAAAAATTGTATTTCTTAATATATTGAGCATTCCCCAAACAAATGCATTCCATAATCTAATCAGCAGTCTGCATAAAATGACAGTAGAGTTGTCCACGTTACAAATAAGCCTGTTCATTAAGATGATAAAATGTTAAAACATTTCACTTGGCTAAGTTCAGCCTGTCAGAAGCTGACAGAGCTATTTTTGGCCTCAGCCAGACTTACGAAGAAGGATTGCTCTCTTCAGAGAGTTGCAGTATCAGCTGAGAACTAACTGCGTCCTGGATTATAAAAGAAAAACGAACAACAAAGAAATCTTAGAAGCGGTGAAAACAGAAATATTAAAGGAGGTTGGGAATGTATCAGGCAGACAAAGCAGCTGCCTGAAACTTCATTTGTGTGACAGAGACTAAACTTAAAAAGAAAACATAATGTAAATTCAGTCATGTTGAACTAAATACTTTGTTTATTGAAAAGCTGGCATGTGAAAGTCTTTTTAAATTGTATTTTTACATATGTGTAGGTGTTAATGCATGTATAATAGTATGATATGCTCCCCTATTTCACAAACTTCAGAGTGACATTACGAGTATCTAATATGCTTACAGTGCTTAGAAGAAATGCTAACTTTAGTTGGGATCATCTGTTTGTCTTTCCAATCAGAATTATGTCTGTGATTTCAGTTGTTCTTGAGATGGAGGAAAGGTCTCACTGACAATTTCCAACATGCGTGACTATTATAGTGAAACTAAGCTCCATACGGAGTCCACAGAGAGAGGAAGCTCATAGCTCTGCTCCTTCAAATCCTTCTCCAGCAGTCTGTCATCCTGCACTGATTTTGCTGAGAGATGAAGCACCCAACTTAACTTAAAGTATGAATCTTCACTGTTATCAGATCATTTTGACAAAAGAAATACTGCTGGGGATATTGATGCTAGCTGACCACGTTAAATATCCAATTTCTTGCCTGTTAGGTACCAGTAGTAGAGGGGTGAGTTATCAGTTACAGTTCCTGACAGCCACTGACTTGCAGCGTGCTGTTTCAAAAGGATTTTTTTTGCATGTCATCACAGAATTCATTCTAATGCAAAGCCTGGTTAAAAATACTCTGTAAGAGTTCTGGAAGTCACCGCTTTGGGTTTCTTTGGTAAAATTAACTCTTCCTGCATTTAGCATCTTTCAGGTGACAACAGAACTCTGTTGTGTCACAGCGTTTTTTAGACTGATGAAGAAGTTTTCACAGTAAAGGGATTTTACTGATTATTGTTGAAGAGTGATGTTTTTTCCATAGATTACATGGTGTTATGTCAGACTTATCAACAGGTTGTGCCTCTTGAAACATTTTTCATGAAATAGCTCAAGAACTATTAAATATTTCTCACAGGTTGAAATTTTAGGTGAAAAACCTTTAGAGAGGTTACTCATGTAATTGCAACATCCCACCCTGTTTGTTTGTAACTTATAAGCAACTAAAGTGGCTTCATCTGCAACATAGTTCAACAGCGATGGTGTTTTCTGGCCTGAAGCCCAGTTTTTGAGCCTTTTCTCTTTATTTGTCTTGGAACCATGTTGTTCTGGACACAATGAGGCACACAGATACCACAGTACAGTTAAATTTCAGAGACTTCAGAGATTTCAGTTTAATTTTCAAGTCGTTATCCAGTTGGGATTACTACCCGTAGCTGTGCAGGAAAGGCATGGTGTGATCCTTTTTACAGTGGAGTGGTGCAGAGGTGACATCTTTGCTGCTTTTACACCTCTCAGGGCCTTTGCTGGAAGATGACACAGAGCGTCCTGAGTGTCGCTTCACCCAGCAAATCTCCAAGGGGAATAAGGCATTCAACCCCATGACCAACACCTGATTCCAGTAGCAACCTCAGCATTTGGAACAAGCCCCAGCATCCAGCTAAGGCTTGCCAAATCCTTTGTCCCTCTGTAAGTCACAGGATGTGGGGAGCATGGGAAGGGGGAGAGATATGATGGTGGCCTCACTGAATGTCTCATGGCAGGGGGGGTGGTGGCTATGTGCAATGTAGGAGTGGTGGGGAGAGGAGACCTCAGAGGGCTTTCCCAAGTGTCTCCCACCGCCGTCTGGGGGACTCGGTTACTTGCACACCCACTAAAGCTGTCACCTTGACAGTCTGGGAGAACTATTTCAGGTTCAGGGGGGTGAACAGAACTGACTGGCTGCAGGACTGTGCAGGCAGGTGACTGAATCACATCTGGTGGTTAATTTTATAAAAAAACATTGAAATCATGAGATACATACTTGTTTAACAAATAATTTGCATTTAAAGCATGAGTACTGGATGACAGGAAATATTACTCTGGCTTTTTAAAAAACCTACCTACTATAAAAAGTTAACATGGGAGCACAAGGAACACAGGAGAGATTAAATCTCCCCTTTAACAGAAAACACAATCTCTGTGCTAGTTTATAAGCTTTCTTTGGTAAAATAATAATAATAATGTTATATGGAAAATATACGTATCCTCTACTAAATTGATCAGAAGGTCGTTTTACCCTTTTTGTGTAGCCTCCTGCTTCTTACTGAAATTTACGTGAAAACTTCAATTAATAATAACATAGTATTTACCTTATTATGAACCATTTAACCATGGTACAAGGAAGCCTTCTTATAGGACACTTATTAATAGGTCAAGCAGTTTTTCTCTTCAGTGGGAAGGATGGCAGAGTGATTCCTGTTGTCCGATATAAAGAGAATATTACTGAATCGATATTGACAATTCTAACAAAGAATGCAAAGAAAATTGTCCAAAATCCAGAAGAAAAAAACATTGTCTCGTGATCCAAACAGCAAAATCTGTGTGCCACAACATCAGCCCATTAGCCCCCTGGTGAAGATGAAAATTTCCACAGCGTACAGTATTTGGCAATTAATGCATCTTTATCAGTTTTATGCTGTAGCCACACAGCTTTTCCCTGCACTGTATGCTTCCTCTTCTGTAAAGAGAGGAAAAAGTCTGGGTCTTGAACATGGATCATCCTGAGCCAAAATACATTCCCAGGCTTGCAGACTCTGAGGCTGTTCAGATCCGAGTCTAAACTTTGTGCCTGTGACTGTTGCCCAATCCTGTGTGGGTGGTGTATGACAGATAAATCCTTGAGAAGAAGGAAAGGAGAGACACGCAGGCTCTGACTTGGGAACAGCTGGTAGGAACGTAGTTTCGCTTTCTGTCATAAAATCAAATGGAGGAAATTGGGCAGCCAGAGAACACACCTCAAACTTGAGAATGAAATATTAAAGAGCACTTCACTTAGCCTTCAATTTGGTGTGGGGCAGTAGGAGGGAACATCACGTATTTGTGTTAGATGCCTCCCAGTGTGCACTAATAATACCTTATTTGTTCCCTGCTCTTTTCAGCAATTAATTTAGAGTAGAAGAATTCATCATGTGTTGGGTGACTTGTCATATGCAATACATTAAAAATGAGCCGTAGTAAAGGGGAAGGATTTAAAGACCGTAAAAGATGAAAAGACAAAAATTATGCAATCATTAGATGAGGACTGTAGGACACAAATCACAATATTCTGAAGTACTGAGTCCTGCAAGAGACCATATTGTGGTGTGATTTAAGATGCAGTTTTTAATAGGAAAAGCATGAGAATATAATCCACTGCACAGCATGTGCTTCCCTGATTATGAGAAGGAATATGACTGCTTACCATATACAAGTATATATTAAAATTAAAATTCCTGGTTAATGATTTATGATTTTCATAACTTATGAAAGAATTAATAAATAGTCAGAGATAACTGGAGGAGTGCAGATTGAAAACAGGAGAGTGCTTGTCATGCTCGAATGCCCTGAATAGTTATTTTAGCTGCCGTGCCAAAAAGGTAATGCTGGTTCCCAAAACAGTCTGTAGATTGTTCGGAACTCAATTGTGCAGCCGTCGTGGTCTGTATGTTAAGAGAGGGCTAAGATTCATTTGAAAGAGGGCTTCCCATGTGGATTCAGTCTGTATGGCCTAGTGTGGAAGTGGAAATAATACCCAGTATCACAAGATTTACTATTCCTCCCGTGCCTTGAATACTGATGGGTCTCTGTACATTCTCTACTCTCAAAGATAATTATGGCCTTGGAGCAGATGACTTGATTCAGTTAAATACCTTATAAAAATGGTAGCTCTCAGAAATTAATAAATACCTAGATATATATATCAAAGTCCTTCTTGAAAGCCCTGCAAAACACGATTTTATTTTCATTCTGACATTCTTTTGAGATATGAATGTAAGAAGTTGTATGAGTGATTTATTCAAGTTTTAATATTTGTTATGAGCAAATGAAATAATCGGTTATGAGTTATCCCATCTTTCAGAATGAAATGCTGAAATTAATGTTAGGATAGCAACTGAATCACATTTATTAATGTTTACTTTGGTGATAAGTGCTATTTCTTCAAGAAACTTCAGTGGCTGCATATCAATTAAAGAGCCCTCCTAGACCGTACTATATTCAGTTCAATTCCTACAGTCTGAAAGAATTGAGAGAACATTAGTGGCAGCAGTCACCCAACAAAAGCCCTCTTTTATTCTATTTTTAATGACATTATTGGTGATACCATTTGTTCCTCCATAGTGATGAAGGCTGATTGTCTGCAACCCTGTGCAAGGAGATCTGGAAATGTAAATCTGTGTCATTTTGGTAGGAAACATGCTTTAAGCCTGCCTCTGAAGATAATCCAGATCACAAAGTTAATTGCAATCTCTGTGTACTTTTCTAACGGATTCGTAACAGCCTCCACATACAAAATCAAGGGTCATATTTACGGGTGTACGCAGAGGGACCAGTCTCACTTTCCAACCTTGAACTGACACTGATATTTTCATTAATGACACTACTGCTTTTCTACTTTTGCTCTCAGTCAAATCTGTTAGTAAGATCTGCTTTAAACATTCCTTCACCAAAGCTCATTTTATCTTCAGTGAAAGGACATCAGAAAATGTAGCCGCGGGAGTTACAGTAGGCTGTCGTAGAAGCGTAAGCCCCCTTAGCAAAGTCTGTGATGGAGGGAGACAGCTTTGAACAACACTGTTTGGTGCCTAGTAATGCCAATGCTGGGACTGATAGGAACTAAAAAGAAGACATGGTCTTAATACTCAGGGAGGAAAGCATGCTTTGAGAGTGAAGCAATCTTGGTGCTGGAAGTTGTATATTTTTCCATTTACTCAAATTACCTTAATTTTATTAGAAAAGATGGGTGTTCAGTGTATAAAACTCTAGACAAGCCATAGCTATAACAAGGGTAGCAAAAAAGCAATAATGTTTTTAAAAGTACAACTAATAAATGTTTACGTTAAAGTACATTTAAAGACACAGGAGACTGAGCACTGAAGAATCCCATGGGTTAACTTGAGTTGATTGTCAACTCTTTTCTCACAAATGTTCCTATCCAGTCCCTGCGCGGGTGTCCATGACAATCACTCTGTATGTTTAATGTAATTTATAAATAAAACATAACTCTGTGGAAGGCAAAAACTTCTATTTATTTCTTCTGGGTTTAGCCCATCTTTCAGCACAGACTTCAAAGCACAGACAATGTTGTCAATACCAAGAAAGTTCCTAGCAGGATGAAAGACAAGCCTACTTCTTAGGTAGCTGCTCCAGTGTATCGGCAACATCGTACTCTGCAGAGATTGCCCCAGCCTCGGTCTTCTTCATCTTCCCTTTCTGGCCATTAGCATTTATGGCGGTAGGGATCTAGTGCCATATATGTCATTATATATGGCACATACAGTTCAAGCTAAGACTGCAGATTATTATGACGCCTTTTTATAAGCATGTACATTTTTAACTTAACTATATATTTTTTAAGACCCGAGAAATGTGAGCTAATTGCACGTGCTGTCCAGTGTGCAGATATCAGCACAAAGAAAATTATATTCTCCAACCTGTAGGGTGCTTTTTCTACTCATAATCACTGAGAGTAACCTAAGCCCTTATTTATGTTCAGTGTGGCAGTAAAAGTGATACACTAAAAAGATTATATAAACTGATCTTGTTTTAAGATTCAGAGCTTCCAAATGAAGCATAAACTTTGCTAATTTAATCCCCAGGTCACAGAATATCTAGTTTTTCTCTTGTTGGTATCTCGTGCTTACAAAGGATAAATTAGCAAGCAGGATTTGTTTTTTTAAGGGTTCCTCTCTGGACTTGTAACTCAGCTCCAGTGCTGAACGTGGTCCCATAACTCTCCTGTTTTTCCCAGGCCAAATTCCTTCATTTTTTCTCCTTGCCAGGTCTGGTCGGTGCTCAGCTGTGCTCTATTAGCTCCTGCCAGTTACAAATGGTGTCCCAGCTGATTCCAGTTAGCCTCCCAGGACCTCACCTGCCTGCCTCTGTCTGTGTGCGCCTGTGCCTCCAAAGCACATTAATTTAATGCGCACACAATAATGTGTGGGATTAATGTGAAATGAAAGTGGCATGCTTGTGTTGGTAGCCTGATTGCATATTGCTGGTCTGGTATTGCAAGGTTCAAAACAAATAAGGCTCCACAAACTTCAGATAGTGAGGAGTGGCTTAGGTCCGATTGCATTTCAAATGCGCAGCACGCCTCCCATCACCATGGTATTCCTGTGGACAGATGTCCCCTGTTTTGTAGGTAAGCACAGTTGAGGATCAGCATCCCCTTTCAGCCTTTTGACATGGGCACGAGTCACTTGGCTGCTTGCTGAGATGACTTTTCAGGTTACTTTCTGCTTTTTCACGTAAGCATGGCTCTTCTGTGATCTGGCATGTGAGATGTGTACACAAAGATAGAGTCTTCAGAAAGGCCAGTGTCTAATTATACTGAGACAGGCAGCTGCCATTTGAATTTGGGGGGGTCTGGTCTCTCAGACTCTCAGACCAGCAAAAGTGTGGGGAGTAATTACCCTGAGTATATGCCCTGTGCCTGATCAAGCTTTTGTAAAATGAATAGTGTACGTAACTATTAAAAAGGCTGTAAAGCAGTACAGTTGCTGTGCAATTAAATCTGAAGAATACTGGTTGTGTTGTTACTGATGAAGTGAAACCATTAGCAATGAATAAGCTATTATTCTTTTCCTGTGTTTCTCAGTGTTGTGAGGTAAGTCAGTGTGAAGCCCTCACCAGCAGTTCTTTCCAGAGTTTCTAACGCTTGGTGGTTTGGATCTGGTTACATTTTTAACGCCCTTCAAAAAGGATGCCGTATAGCTTTAGCTTCTCTTATGTGTACTGGCAGAAGTTTCCTTCCTTTTTAACTGGAATAGGCTAGCATGAGGATCGCAGGGAGGGAGGAAGGAATCTCCCTTAGCTCTCAAAGAGCCAAAGAGGATACCTTTCTTTGGGCGCTCTTCAGAGGGAAGAGAGATTTTTTCCCATCCTGGTGGACGTTAGTGGGTGGGACACAGAAACACAAAGGTCCAGCTCAACTCCTTATGAGCAATGGAGAGCTGTCACGGCTTCAGTCCTAACAAGCTGTAGGAGTCTGCTGCTTACCTGCCTTATGGGCCTTATACTTGAAGTTTCCAAAAAAGGCTGCCTAGATGTATAGCAGGGAAGCTTCATAGCTATATATAAGGAAATTATAATTTTTTTTTTCTTTTAAACTATGGTTTCCCTTGACTTTTTATGCCTTCTCACAACTGAATAATCCATGCAATGGCCACAGTAGGGAGAAGGTGGGTCTCTTTCAGAGCAGTCTCTAAAGCAGGCGCGTGACTGTCATTTATTGCTTATGCAAAGAGCTTCCCGGACGGTGAGGGACTGCAGTGGGTTGCTAGCTGGCAGCTCCCTCGTTTGTTGTTCTCTTTCCTTAGCTGTGTGAGTTTTGGGTCTTTTTTTTTTTTTTAACTCCTCCTCCCATCTGGCATCTCCTAATTATTTTCTATTACTAATCACTTCTACAGGAAACAGGCTGGACTGTTGAATTAAGAGCCCTGTAAAAGGATAATTTTGTTATTTACAAGTTTCTTACCTCACTTAGACTTTATAACGTGACACTGTATAGCTGGTGATAATCACCTTGGGCTACGATTGTGTCTAATCTCATAAACTAGGCAGGGTCAGGTCTGGTCACTAGTTGAACATGAGAGGCCCAAGAAAAAAACAGGGCTGCAGGAAGCGGGGTTTGTAGCACCTTTGTTGTGAACTAATATCCAACATGTCTCGTGTTTTATACCCTCTGCAATTCTATGTAGCCTGCATAAATCTGTACTAAGAGTCTGACTACCGGGGATTTTCCCCACTTGCCTCTATCATTATTCAGATAAGCTCCTTCTTCCTACTGCTTGCGAGGGGGGGGGATTTAGATGGGAGAGGGAAAAGCATTTTTCATTGGTCACTGTTTACATGCTCACAAGTACAAATACATGTTATTTGGCTTCTGTACAAAGATGGAAAGGACGTGGAGCTGTGGTGGTCTGGTGTGTTGCCCCTCACTCGGTTAGAGAATCCCTTGATAGGCAGGCACATCTGCTCCACTAATAATTGCCCATTCATAAGTGGTTACCAAACCCTTAAGACCCATGAAGAGTGAAATGCTTGTTTTAGAAGTGGTAGCAGAAAGAGGAGTAGTTAGAGGATCCTAAATGAAGTATTAGACTGTGGAGAGAAAAAAAAAGAACAACCATTTATCCTGCAGTTAATGCTTGCAGAAGCTGATCTGTTCTAGCCCGTTTCTTTCCTTTTAATCTTTCACAAGAAAAAAGATATTTTCAGATAAAACTTCTCATGCTTAGTTTTAGTCTCCAGCTGAATGTTTTTCTTTTCTGAATTTGAACAAAGTAAGGAGAGCAGTTTTGTTACTAAGCTCAATAAACTGTGTGCTCTTATTACTTCAAACCTGTCACACTCGTCATCAGTGAAGACAGCAACTCTTGACAGTTTTGCGAAGTCTTCCTTTGATCATTAACTTTTAGAACATTAAACTTTTCCATATTTAACCTTTTTTCTGCATGGCATCAGCAGTTAGAAACAGTGTTGCTTCTGGCATTCACTGTTCCTACAGTCCTAATGCTTAAGCAAGTTAAGCAGCATCATGCTGAAAAATCTGATTCTCAGTTGACGAACAGTTGGTGCTCCAATCCTCATCATCTTAGTATTGATATTCCTCACATCCATACAGCTTCCAAGATAACTACAGGATGATGTGTTTCTAATAGTGAAGTTCGTATTGTAATGCACTTAGACTATATTGCTTTTTAGGGGAGATTATTATTGCATTTGGTTAGAGCTAAAGCAGTTTGAAATAGTTTGCCTAAGGAACATTGGAGCTAGTATCACAAAGTATAATGTCCTCTCTTAAACCTTGTTCATATGTGTATGTGATTTAGTAAATTTTTTTTATGATTTCCAATTTGTGAATTAGATTAGTAGCACTTAGAGGCAAGCAGCTTTTCCCCTTCCTGAGAAGAGTGGAGGAATACTGTGAAAATGGGAAAGGCTGTATTCCCAGTTTCCATTTTGCATGTAATGGTGAAATATTTTTAAAGCTCTGTGCTTTATATCATGTATCAAATAGTTTATTGGTTGAAGATTTCTAATGATTTTACATTGCTGGAAATGTCTTGAAGCACTTACCAAAGTTAATGATAGTGAATTACATTTGCATTCAGGCATTTCTGTGAATTGGCTGATGATTAGAGTAAACGATGTGTTTAATACAAATGCACAAAAATTGCAGAAAGTATCGCGTGTTGTTGTCTTTCACAGAATTTGAAGGGCTCAGTCTCTTAAGTGACAGCTTCTCATTCACTCCAGCCTCCAAATCCTTGCTAGCATTTGTCGCAGCGCTGCAGCCTGGTGCTTGGAAGCTGCCAATCACCTTTGTCACACGCTGGAGTTTGCAAGGCAGACTCACTGCTCAGCAAGTTGATCATGCTGAGAGCTTACTGGATTTTTTTGTTTTTTAATGGGCCTTTTGGGTTATTTCTCATGGGCTATTTTTAGTGTTGAAAATTCAAACAACCTCAGTGTTAGAAATCTTATGAACAGTGTCACTTAAAGTGGTAATTGACGGTGGCAGTACAAATAAAATATTGCCCTGTAAGATGAGATGAAAAACGTGACTAAGTAAGAGGAAGGCAGTTGTGCTGGATAAAGATTTTGTTCATTGCTAATGATTTTGTTCATTGCCAATGAATTCAAGAAATGGAGCCATACCCCAGACTTAGTCTTTCAGCTTTGATGTGCCCTATACACAAAATAAGCTGTTTTCCAAACATCATATGCCTCTGAAATCCCAAATGTCAGATCTCTGAGTTACTGATTGGGACCTAGGACTACTGTATTTCAACTGAAAATAGACATCAACTAAACATTATGTTGCAAGCATCCACAGACTTGCTGAAACAAATAAAGAAAAATAACACACATACCCCAAGTCCCTCCTTTGTAACAGAAGCTGTATAACCTGTCCACATGCCAATGCCTGCATCTCCCCCAAAAGGTAAATAATCTGCGTGGCCCGAATTTATGATGGGGAGTTTCATTGCCAGCCCCATTTTGAATCATTTGAAATTATTCAGTTTTCAAATGAAGACATTATTTAAATTTGTTTCAAAGATGCTGGGTTTGACCATTTGAGAGGATGGTTACTTGAGTGCCTATCTCAAGTAAGAATTTTTAACAGTTATAGCTTCCTCTAGGGAAATGGGATGCTTCCTGCCCTTACATGAAAATTTTCATGGCAGAGGCATTTTAAAATGTTAATTAGGAAACTAAGAGGGAATAAATAGGAAAGATGAACCATATGTGGAAAAGGAAAAATAAGAAAATTGAAATGCTGGTCAACAGAATGTAAAATGAGCCTTTTCTGAGAATGTGATCAGGGATTAGAAGATTTTATGGGTGGCAATAAACCGATAATTTTATAATAACTGATAATTTGACTTTGGGAGCAGCGTATAATTCCATGGCCAATTCCACTCTGCTTTCATTCATTGCAGGTTTCAAACCAGTCCTGATTTAAATAGAGATTTATGCAAGGATAGTGGGAGCCTACATGAGAGACTCATTTGAAGGATGATCAGCCTACCTCATTTTCTGAATCTGCCTAATTGCACTGTATAAAATGAATGTAGATCTTGACCCACAGCGCTGGTGCAGCTATGCCCATGGACACATGTGCACCTAGAAAACTGGTAATTGGGGTCTATAAGGACTGCTGGTGGACACTGGTGGTTACCCTATTTCCTAATTATTCTGCAGTTAGGTGGTCCATAAGCAGGTTTTCACCATTATAAATTTTGCAAGAATGTCCATGTCACAAGTCTAGTATTCCTTCAGGTTAATTTTTTTTTTTCTCTGTGATTCATGGGGTTGAATCAAGTGATAATTAAGGAAAGATTAGGAGACTTTGCACTCTGAGTCTTATTTATGCTAAATAACTATGACTATGGACTGAAAGTGTGTTGAAGAAAGAAACTGTGACAGCACATGTATCATAGCAACATGGCTTATTCAGGAAGAAGTGGATGGATTCAAAATAGAGGATGTGCCAAAGGAGCAGGTGTAGTCTGAAATACAAAGAGTGTTTAGAAATTAATGAGCTGCAGTTTTCAATTATAACATACATTGAATTACTCTAAATTGAATTACTGTGTAGAACAAAAAAGGCTAATATTAGATGCATTAGACTGCCAGACAAGACTAATGTGAAATTAATATTATACATCAGGTAAGAAAATATTAATGAGACATAAAAAGACATTTCCATACTGCTTGCCCATGTTATACCAGTAGCCAAAACTCCAATTCCATGAGGAACAGATGAAAAAAAAGCCTAATAAATATAATAATAGAAAGACCTTGTGGATTACATGATTGTCATTATCCCTAAGTGTATATGTTTTCAGCTACAAAAAGATATAGAGGTTCATTGTAAAAACTGCTTTTATCAATATAATTCTTAAATGGATAAAGACAGTGTTATAAATTATTTATTTCATCAAGTTTGGCCACTGTCAACATTTCCTGCTAGGATACAGGTAAGGTTCCTCATCAAAGGGTATGGTTAAGCTTTTTGATGTCTTCTTTTTTTTTTTTTATTTTTCCTTTTATTTGAAGAAATCCTTATAACTGTGGGTCAGATGAGAAATAAACTATCACCAGGCCCTTGTGGTTTCAGAAGATTAGTCTAACAGCCTGTTTTCTCTTATGATACTTAAATGTAGTATATTAGTAACAAATAGCATTTGCCAGAAGAGTAGCATTCATGCAGCTGCCAGTTTGCATTACATTTTGGCTGTTATCACTCCTATAGCGCACATTGTCTTGTGGCATTTATAAATGACTTTTAAGGTCTTTTTGGAATACAGTCTGCCTTGACATGTCACAAGTCGAGAGGCTTTTGCTGGAGTGACTCCTTGCTGCAATGACCGTCAGTCGTGCCTCGGTCACAACGGCACAGCTCCCGGCAGGCCAGCGCGGAGACCAGGGAAGGGGAGAAAACGCGATGTTGTTAGCTGAAATAGAAAATGCTGACTAAATGGGAGCAAGATGGAGAAGCTGCTGAGGAGCAGCCACAGCGTGTTGCTGGCCAGTGCGAGGGTTGCTCCTTCAGGCAGAGCTCCTTGCTCCATCAACTCGTCTTCCCGTAGGTCTCGTAGCTGCAAGACAGACCTCTCTAGCCCAAATTTATCAATGTGTAACAGTGTAATAGTTAACAAACTATGTGAGGAGCCTCCCAGTCTCTCTGCTTCTGCCTTTCCTGGGGAGAGGAGTACCTGACACAGGTGGCTGCTTTAACTCACTGTTTAGCTTACCACCTCCATGGCCCAGGCTCCTGGCAGGAGGAGAGGAAGATAGGATGGACCAAAACCAAAGCTATGAAGGATGGAAGCATGGATGGAAAGGACTGAAAGCAAAGCTGTAAAGGACAGGCTTCATCTGAAGGATTTACTGGAGGCAAATTCTGGTGTTTCATGATGCTGCTCTCCTTGCTCGTGAACTGTCTTGCACCCCTTTGCCTTGGGAACAGTGATGCTGCCTGAGGCAAAGAGGAGGTACCTTCTGTACTCTACCAGCTCTTGGTCCCCTTCTGTACCTACCAAGTTTGGATGGGGTTGGCCCCCTTTTAATGCAGCTTGTTTCCCCGAGGAAAGAACGGGGTTGCAGTAACCAGCTGCTGCAAAGCAAGGAGAGAATTGCTGAGGCTGATACTTCACCTTGAACTCATGGCCATGGGGAACTGCTTTCCTCAACGCCGTCAGAGTTAGGAGTGAAAAGAGGCCGTTTCTTAGTTTTCTGGGTAGCTTTTATCACGGTGTTTGATTGGCATATCCTGCCTCAGTGTCACACAGCTTGGTAGCAGCTCTGCTTTTGTTGAGCAGTCATATCTTGCCCTTGCGAGCAGGCTGGTAGTCTCTGTCTTTAAGAGAAGGGCTGGAGCAGTTGGTTATTTTAAGAGGCAGCCAGGACTGCAGGGATGTCCTGCATCGGTGTCTGCAGGGAACAGCCCCGTGGCTTCAGCCAGCTCAGGACCAAACCAGGACAAGGCAGGAGCCCCAGGAGGGTGTCAGGACTGTGCTGTCTCGCCCAGAACATGACCCTGTGAGGAAGCGTATTATTACTTACACGGCATAAATGAAGTCGTGGCTATTGCTTGTAAAACCCACCTTAGCACCATTATCAATTGCAACATCCACGTCCCTGCTGGTGTGCATTCTCCTGTGCCCCGGTACACCCCTGTGGTGGTATTTGTAGCTATGGAGTGTGAAGGAAATCCCCAGAATTTCGTCCCCTCCTTCAGTGAACCAGTTGCTGACTTCACTAAAAGCTAAGTGGCTTGATGTTAGCAAAGTCCTCCAGAACAAAAGCAGAACTTCTTACTGCAGGTACTACGCGATTTTTGTTTTATTTTGCCATGGCTAGGTCCGTGGTTATATACCAAAATAGTCCCCTCCCTGAGAAAAGAAATGTGGTGGTTGCCACTGAAAAGTGCTTTGCTTTTGTGCCTCTATCCAGAACAGCAAATGTTAATTGTTTTTGTCTTGTCAGTTATTGAAAGAGAGGAGTAGTCACAGTGGATGCTTTTTGCCAGTGCGCAGTTTCGACTTGTCATTTCCAAAGGCTCATATTGGTAACTGCCAGGAGCAAATCTACAACCCGTCGTCCCACTAGGAACAAAATAAGCCAGCTGACCTACATCCAAATCAGCTGCAGTGATCGGTAGGTTATAGGGCTAAAGCTACAGAAAAACTACTTCTCTGGTGGCTTCCCCTAAGATCTCTCTGCTTTTTTATGAGTATGCTCCCTTGTTATGAAAACAAGGGTACTTCAGGGTATTTCTGGTAAGTGCGAACATAAAATCTTCCCAAATAATGTTAATACACTCTAATTGCATTGCACAATACAGTACCAAGTGAACTCACTTTTTATGCAGTAATTTGTAGCAGCAATATTGGGCAACATTTTTTCCATAATTTAAACTTCGGTTAAGATTACTTTTTTTTTTTTAATTTAACAATCATACTTTAAATGAAGCCAACACTTCGGCTGAATTTGTTTAATTAAGGTTTTAATTAAAAAAAATATTTAAAAACTTCTTTTAAAATTTTAGATATAAAAATGTTCACTACCTGCTGTGGAAATCACATATACTTTTATCAGAAATGAAAATTCAAAAATACAAATAGCTATTTCTTTAGCTTTTGCAATTAGTATTTCACTGGAGGGGGGTGGGAAGGTCTGATTTAATTAGAAGCCAGTCCATTTGGAAAATTTTGTTATAAAAAATAGAAACTTTTCTCAGCAGCAAGTTTTCATCATTCAACCATGTCTTAAACCTCAGCTCCCCTGTGGGTAACTGTGGACTCAAAGCGGGGTTGTGTGTTGCCTGAGGATCCCAGTATACTTTGAGCATTGTGTGAGCCCGATGCTGTCCACGTGCCAGGCAAATGTGGCTGTGTTGGAACGGCAGCAAGAGAAGTCTTACCCTGGTGGCTGAGACCACGTGATGGTCCTTCCCAGCTCCTGAAATGTCAACTTTTAGGTTGAACTTTTCTTGGAATAGCATTCCTACCTTCTGCTCACACCATCTATCTGTGGGCAGAGGCCGTGCCTGGCATCGGCATGTCTACAAGTGAAGAAAAATGAAATGAAAACAGCTTATCACCAATTTTAAATAAGAAGTAAAATTGTGGGCTCCTCTTCCCCCCTTGGAATAATTCTGTGAAAGAGATGACTGGGAAAATTATATTTAGCATGGAACAAGCCTCCACCGAGAACTGCATTGAGGAAACTAGGCTCAGTTTCACAATTTGACTGATTAGCTTTTGAAAATTGTGTACTGAGCCTGTAAAATACGCTCATAAAGTGTTCAGGCAAGGAAGGACTTTCTGAGCATATACATTTGGCTAAGTTAGCTGTACAGTGAAACAGAACACAACAAAATATACAGTGGCTAACCACATAGCAACCCAAATATCTCGTTTCTTTAGATACGTACAATAGGGCATCACCTTTGATTTTTTTAAAAATGCGTGCAATATAACTGCTGGTTATTATTATTATTAAAATGCATTCCTTAGAGGAAAGGGATCGTAAGTCTGAAACAATAAAGGCATATTTAGTCATAACAACATGAAAATACCATATGAGAATGAAAAGCCTGCAGTGCATTCCCGAGACTGAAGAAAACACGATACTGTGTTTGAGAGAGGAGCCAGGTGGTCATGAAACTAAACACTACATCATGTGGAAATGCACGTGGGCTTCAGGAGGTCTGATCAAGTCTAATCTGGGCATTTTAGGACTTGCTGAATTTAACCTGACTCTTGAATTTTCTGGTTTGTTGGGGTTTTTTTCTGAGGTGATGTTGGTTTATTACTCAACAAATGGGAAATGCATCCATTTGCCTTTTTAGAAAGATAATTTGTCCGATGTTGACTGAATTGTGTGACTGCGTTAAACTTACATAATGTGTCTTTCAGAGAGTGACTAATGGGAATTTACTGCAAGCCATGGAAGGCTTTAAAATCAATTCTGTGGAGTCTTCATAATAAGACTTACTGATTGTGAGATTAGTACCACAAAATAGGCATACGTTATCCAGCTAACACTGAGAGCAAGTAGTGCTCAATAAAATAGCTGTTTCTTCTGCACCCTGAAGGACTACTCCAGGGGGAAGTAAGGAAAGCAGAGTCCCAGTAGGACCTAGGCTGAACCGCGTTTGTGGCTGAGGTTTTAGAACAAATGAGAACATTTGAAATAGCAGGTTACAGTCTTTTTTTTTTTTGTCTTTTTTTTTTCTTTAGTCCATATGTGCAATGTAGAACCTCTAAACAGATGTCTTGGTTTAAAGGTTGTCACGTTGCTGGGTTTGATTTTTTTTTAGTGCTCGTACAAGTCACTAAAATGTCCAGAACTGAGGGGCTGCTCTGGTTGTGTGCTCTGCTGAAAGGTCGCTCAGCAGTGACTTCCAGTCATACCATTTTCAGTTCACCTCAACCCTGTGAAATCATGTCCTTAAATTAAATTTTAAAAAGACAGCCCTGCAAGTTTCCTTCCTCCTGGAGTCTGCACAGCATATTGCTCCCTACACACGCAATGACTGCAAATGTCTGTCACAAACAATTAATAAAACAATAAAATCAAGACTTGACTTAGAAAGTGGAAGGGAGAAGATTTTCCTCGTCAGATTTCTACCTCTTTTTCATCTGGTATGTAGCAGACAGTATCTAATAATTGTCCCCGTTAAGGATGACTTCAGACAGAGCAGGTTATAAAGATAACTGTTGGAAAATGAAAGGGCTATGGAGAGGAGACTTTGCTGGTGGGTGGGAGCGCAGGAGCCACCGGTGGAGAGCAGGCATTGCCAAGGGTGTAAGAAGAGCAGGACCTGCAGGCTGGGAATAGAGGCAGCATAGAGCGCCTGGAGCAGGAGGGCGCATTGGGACAGAATAGCTTCCTGCAGGATTTGAGTTGAACCCCCAGGTCCGTGACTTCATTTGTTTGCTCTCAGGGATGGTGATTCATCTCTGCAATGACTAGGGCTACCTGAGGATGGTGGCTTGCTCTCTCTTACTTTATTATCTCACATACTGGTAAGCTGAAGACCTGGACCTGCCCGATGACCCTAACTGTGGTCAGGAAGGTGTGTACAACAGAAATTTCATTCTTCGTTTCAAAAGAAAGGAAGTTTGCTGTGTTAAAAAGTGCACTAGGTTGCAATGCCAAACCCCCAAAGTTAGGCAGTGGCAGAAGAATTCTTCAGAATTCATTGCAGCCTTCCAGTAGTTAAAGGGGGCTTACAGGAAAGATGGGGAGGGATGCTTTATCAACGAGTGTAGCAATAGGACGAGGGGTAATGGCTTTAAACTGAAAGAGAATGATTTAGACTAGATATTAGGAAAAAATTCTTTACTGTGAGGGTGGTGAGGCACTGGAACAGGTTGCCCAGAGAAGTTGTGGAGGCCCCATCCCTGGAGATGTTCAAGGCCAGGCTGGATGGGGCTTTGAGCAACCTGGTCTAGTGGGAGGTGTCTCTGCCCATGGCAGGGGGGCTGGAACTAGATGATCTTTAAGGTCCCTTCTAACTCTAACCATTCTATGATTCTCTGAATGAGCATATGCATTCTAGAATTATGTCATCTGAAAGCAGCTGTATGAATTTTAATTTCAACACTACTTTATGTTGGGAAAATACATGTAAGAAATAGATAACAAATATATATTGTTCATAATTTTTCAGTTGCTAGCTTTATGGCTTTAGCTTTCCTTCAGTCGAGGTTTCTGGTGTGCACAACTATAGTGCATATAGCACATGTGACGGGCTATAGGTGTAGGTGAGCCCAGTATTCCTATATTTGTAAACAGCAGAAAATGCTTTGCACTGAACAACGGGAAGCTGATTTTATGTAAAACCAATAAGCGGTCTGAGTTAGATTACTGTAACACAAAGTAATGTTAGAATTAAAATTCATAATCTTATAACTACTTTCCAGATTACAATGTGTTTTCATAATTACAACCATGAGAGAGGACCTTTCCCTGTTGGGTAGTTTTGCTTACCTTTTTATTGGCATTCTTAAGATCTAATTTGCCAGAATCCAGATATTGGTTTCTACTAACTTGACTCTGAAGTGCAATTGAAATAAATCAGTTCTTCAGAATTAGGAAAAAGGAAGCTGACAATTAAGTAATAAGTATGTCAAAAAACAAATATGCGCTCTACCAACGATTGAAAGGGAAATTCAGAATGCTTTATCTTGCTTCCTAAGTGGAATTATACAAAATAATAGAAGTTGATTCAGATAGTAAATACACTCTTGAAAATCGCTGGGTTATTTATTTCCAACAAATTCAGTTTTCAAAGAGTTTATTTCCTAATATTAAGTTTTGGTGATTTATTTTTTCCTTTTAAAAAATAAGAGGAATTTTGGGTTCCAAGGAAGCATATAACAAACCTATGTTTCCCAAACTCCACAATTTGCTTCCTGAGCCTGTTGTCACTTGAAGTTGTTTGGAGAGGATGACTCCTTCAGTAGGTCCACCTTGTTCCATGGGGACTTTTATCTGATGTAGTCCTTGGGAATGAAACCGTGAAGTGAAAGGCTGAGGGACTTGGGTCTTTTTAGTCTAGAGAAAAGAACACTGAGGGGGGATCTTATTAATGCTTATAAATACTTAAAGGGAGGGTGCCAGCGGGATGGGAACAGTCTTTTTTCAGTGGTGCCCAGTGACAGGACAAGAGGTAATGGGCACAAACTTGAATATAGGACGTTCCATCTTAAGATGAGGAGGAACTTCTTTACTTTGAGGGTGGCAGAGCACTGGAACAGGCTGTCCAGAGAGGTTGTGGAGTCTCCTACTCTGGAGACATTCAAAACCCGCCTGGATGCCGTCCCGTGCAACCTGCTGTAGGTGACCCTGCTATGGCAGGGGGGATTGGACTAGATGATCTCCAGAGGTCCCTTCCAACCTTGACCATTCTGTGATTCTGTGAAGTGGCTTTAGCTAAAAAGAAAGAAGAGAATGAGCTCGAAAGCCTGTCTGCTTCCTCCTCCCCGGAGTCCCTGCTGTTCTCACACTTCACACAGATGAGGGGGTCAGTTTTTGCCATCTCTTACTCCTCACCTCATTTTTCTTGGTCTCGTATTGCCGTGGGGTGTTACACTTAGAAGGATGCGCAGAAAAATGCGAGAGGGGTATTTCTTCACCTACAGCAGAAATGAGCCGTTAAAAGCAAGAAAGGCAGATTGAGGTAGAGGTTGGAAAAGTATTTCTCAATAGGGTGGATCAGCCAGCCTCCGGTTTGGATTGAAACCGGGAACTGAGCCAGATACTCCTAAGGCCCCTGTACGAGCCACTAATGCCCCACAGCTTCATCCTGTATAATCTATAGCCAGTGTTTTGATTATTAGCTATTACCTTGCATTGCAGATTAGTGGTTGGTGAAGCATGTATGTTGATCCTTAATCTTTGCAACCTGACCCTACGCTGAAACTCAGCTGATTTTTAAAATCTGTAGAGAAGGTACTGGTGGCAGTGCCAGGGAACAGAGGAGGGGCTCGCGGCGAGCATTACTCTCAGCTGTATGGGCAGGAGTGAGCTAAACGGTAACGCTGTGATCCAGCTGCAAAACACGCACCAATTCCACCCAGAAGACTGCGACAAACCGTGCTTGTCTTGGGTTGTTACTGAGTCATGAGAGATAAAAATACCTTTGCTGCAGAAGGGAGAGCGGTTGTGGTGCGGCAGCCCGTGGCAAGGGAAAGGGGGGGCTGCACTCTGGCTAGTGGCACACAGAGAGGTCCTCTGGAGCCTTATGTGTTGGGACGGTTGTCAGCCCCACGGTGTGAATCGCTGCCGTAGTAAGTCAGAATAAAGGTCTGGTTTTGCAAGTCTCTGACAAGGACTGTTCACAAATGCTTGGAGGGCACTAGAAGAAAAAAGACAGGAGTTGAGTGGTCATGGTGTGTGTGTCCCTGAGCCTCCCTGCTCTGGGCTGCCCAGGTGAGCTGCTCTGGGTGGATGCGGCACGGTCTGCCCTGGTCCTTTGTCAGCCCCGGTCCTTTGTCAGCCCCTTACACTTTGACCCCGCTGCGTCCTGCGGCAACGCTTTAATGATGCTGCTGTGAAACACCGTTTCCTTTGGCTTGTGTGAGGAGTGGTGAGGACCAGGTTGTCCTGTGCGCACTTCATCGCCAGTCGCATCGCTCCAAACAGCAGGTTTCAGTCTGATTTAAGACTATGTGTCATTCACCTCCTGTTAATAGTCATAAATCCCCTAATGAGAGGGGCCACAGCAATGCAGGGTTTGGGTCTTTGGTGGAAGGGGTGGTGTGGTGAACTTTTTGGCAGCATTTGTGTTCACATCACTACTAGAAGAGGCTGATAGACGATGTGAGTTTGACGAGCCTCTTTTTATATGAAAGGCATTGAAAAAATGTCATTTTAAAGGAAGGGCGATGAGCATCAACACTTGCGTTAACTCCTCACCTGCTGGTGCCCAATCCGTCAGACGGGGGGGGGAGGGGGGGGAAATGTCGGGGACAGCCGCTTTCTGTGAGGTCCCCCGGGTGGCTGCTGCTCACTCTGCGCACCTGAGGACGCCCCGACACCCCCCGGCGAAGGGCGAAGAGATGCCATTTTGCCGCGGTGCGTGACTCATCCCCCGCTGACAGCCTTCCCGCTGGCACTTGTGCCGGAGCCGGCCGGGGAGGGGGAGCGGCGCTGCCCGCCTCATCGGGGCTTCATTGGCTGCGGCCGCCGGGAGCGGGGGGGAGGGAGGGAGGGAGGGAGGGGAGCGGAGGGCCGCCCCGGGGGCGGTGCCGGTGCCGCTCCCGCTCCGCGCCGAGCGCCGCCGCCCCCCGAAGCGGGCAGCGGGGCGGGAGGAGGGGGCCGAGGCGTGCGTCCCCCCCAGCCCCGCCGGCCGGGCCGCTGATGGAGGGAGAGGCTGCGGGCTGTCCCCCCCCTCCCGCCGCCGCCGCACATGCCCGGGCCGCCGGCCGCCCGCCCCCGGCAGGCCTGAGCCCCCCGAGCCCAGCGGGAAGGGGAGCCCGCTTCGCTGAGTGAACCGAGCCGCCCTGCCATGGCCGCGCCGCCCTTCCCTGCAGTTTAAGTTTCCCGAAATGGTCCTTTCGGGTTTTCCGCGTCGGGTGTGACACAGAGGCGCGGAGGGCGCAGATCGGTGCGGGGTAGGGGCTGCGCCTCCTTCCCCCCTCCGCTCCAAGATGCCATCCAAAGAGTGCTGGTCAGGGCACAGAGCGAATAGGTCTGCGGTCCACAACTCGAAGCAGGAGAGCCGTCAGCAAGATTTATTGCTAGCAGCCTTGGGGATGAAGCTGGGGGCTCAGAAGTCGTCTGTGACAATCTGGCAACCTCTTAAACTCTTTGCTTATTCGCAGTTGACATCGCTCGTCAGGAGAGCGACTCTGAAAGAAAATGAGCATGTTCCAAAATACGAGAAGATTCATAACTTCAAGGTAAGACGTTATGCTACTTATTTCTTTTTAAGGCACGGGGACTGTAGTTTTTTATTTTAAAATGGGTCCGGTATTGCAAGGAAATAATATATATGCAGACTATGACTTTGTGGGAACTTAAATGCTTCAGATAAATCTCATTGCCGGTTAAATCAATTGGACATCTTTAGAACATGTCAGCAGAAGAATGAGGATTTTGTTGTTGGCTGCTTGTGTGCATGTATTTGCTTCCATAACATTTGCTGTATCTAGGTTATAATTGTTTTATACCAAGAGAGATGCTAAAGGTGAGACAAACTGGCAAAGTTTTCTTTCAATTCAAATGAACATAGTTCAGTTTTACTTACGATGATGCGATGCCGAAAAATCTTTTAGGTCTGTGATTAGAGGATTAAACTGATCTTATCTCAGTTTGTTGCTGGTAAATAGCTTTGGAGGTAAGAAGCATGTTCTGCATCTGGATGGAGCAGATGGTCCGCATTTCCCTTGGTTTCTGGCTTTTCTCCTGTATTAATGAATTGAGTGTGTTGAAAGCAGCATGGCTTATACCATGGGGCTATTGGAGCTGCTGGTGTTAGCAACTACCTCGTGTTTTACTTAGTCTTCTATGTAGCTTCTAATTATTGTTTTAATTATTTTAAATAAACGATGCTCTTTGGTAAGAGAGATGTACGTCAATACATCATATGCATGTTTTGTGTCTGTATCTGTAATAAGTGTCCAGTAAGGATTTAGTAAATTAACCTTTTGGCGGTCAAATGCATTGCATAATAGGCAGTCTGTATTTGTAAAACTAAGTGTTTTACTGCATTCCTGTAGATGACGGTACAAACTTCATATATAGTACCTGAAGCCCAGATTTTATCCTTAAGGTGTGTTCTCCCCCTCCTCCATGTAGCTTTTGCTTTTATTTCTTTCAGGAGAAGGGGAAATGACTCATGTAATACTGGCATCTGATGATATAAGCATCTGTTAATTGTCTCTTATTTTCAGTTTTGATTTCCGTCACACGCATGTGCATGTGTGAATGTACACATGCGTGCACATATGTGTATTTATCTATCATCCATCTGATTTTATTTAATCCACCTTCTGGCTTTTGAGTTCAGATAATGACTAAAATTGGAAACTTTATATGATCAGGATGTTTTGTTTGACTTGAGTTCTTCAATAAAGCATGAATTTGAAAACCATGTACAAAATGTTATATAAAAAAGTGTGTAATACAAACGCTTGGCATAAAATAATCCTGCTGGCTGTCAGTTAAATGCAGAGAATTTTTTCACAGGCTCCCAAGGTGTTCTAGAGATCTGAAATGTCTTACAACTTTCATTTGTTCCTTAGAGTTTGAAGATAATTCTTGCAGACAGCAATTTTCCATGTACTACAGAGTATGTAGGATAATACGTATTTAATTTTGCGCACATCTGTATTCCTTAGTTGCTTTCCTTTAACAGCCTGAAACACATCTGTTCTGAAAATAATCTGGTAACCTGATTTTCATTTGTTTGGGTTTGTTTGTTTGTTTTTCTTCCAGAAACTGTTTCTGGAAAGTTTGGAAACTGTGAGTTTTCCAGTCTTTTTTCAAAAACAAACGGTGGGTCTGATCCAAGGTCATAGGTACAGCACAAACTTTCCACACAGATTGTTTTCTTTACAATAGTTGCACTGTAGTTCCTTTATACACACAGTTGCCAGAAAAATATACCTTGAGAAGTAACTCTTTTCTGAAGTCAGTGAAATGGCGTCACCTTACACAGATAATTGTTGCTATAAAAAAGTAGAAGGGAACAAACCCTTTACCCCATAAAGGGTGCACAGCAACCAGCCTACCCGCTGAAGGAATGCCGCTGGTGTTCGTGAGCTCTAAATGCGGCCACTGTCCCTTTTTTTTTTAAAAAAAAAAACCAAACCATAAGCTCTTCATAATTATTGCGTTATGGATCTAAAATGAATGGCCATCCTTAGCTCGTGCGCGTCTCTCCTTTATCGTTCTTTGCATCTGTCAAATTTTTCTTCTCGCATGTATAGACGTCATCATTTAAAATGTCTACAGAAGTCTCCTAGGTTGCCTGCCAAGCAGTGAATGTGCCACCCATGTGGGGAGGAAGGAAATGGCAGTCCCAGAGTCTTCAAGCTAGAGTTCTGAAACAAAACAAGAAAAAACAACCCAGAAATGAAATAAATTTATATAGTTCAGCTAACCAGCAGTGACTGCTGTCCCCAGAGGCTCCACCAGCAAAAAGGAGGATGCACGCTGCTTTGTACCTCTGCGGATAATATTCTCTTCGTTATACAGGCATGAGACAACAGATAGGGACCGCGAAGCCTTTCCCAGCTGCTTCTTTGATCAGGCACATCGCTAGTCACAGAAATGAAGGGGTCTCAGAAATCCCTTTATTCTGGAAACACTGTAACATCCCAGCAGAGGGAGGAGAAGTGGAGAATCATTAATGCACGACAACCAGCACTGTTGTCTTGGAGAAGGGATGAAGACAGCAGCAGCCGCTCCGGAGGCGGGCTGGGGTTAGCAAATGCCTGAGAGTCTTGGCCACCAGTTAGGAGACCTCAATTCTCCCTCTGCCCCTGCACCTCCTGTCCCTGTGGGCTGTGTAGGTGGGGACACAGGTGGAGTTTGGACCCTCAGACTCTGTTGCCTCCAGCAAAGCTCAAGTAGAGGAACGGGGTGGCAGAGGAGCAGTGTAGCAATGGTCCTCACAGGAGTGCAGATGAGAGAAGGGGTGAACACAAAAGCTGCTTTTAACTCTTAAATTGTCAAGACATCTCCTGAATAAATCTATTAAGCTGTCTTTTGCTCCGAGGGTTGTGAAGACAGCTCTGCTAGGAGTGTTGACAGGGCTGGGTCTCTGAAAGGTTTTAATCTTATTTAAATCTGCTGGACTGTGAGTTGTCTTCTGCCTGAAGTGAGCAGGCTGGCCAGCCGGGGTGACGAGGAGCTCTGTGGGCAGAACTGGCCGGTGATGATCTCCAGCTCCGTAATGTTCTCTTGACTGGGGAGGTCTGGTCTCTCCTGAGCACATCTCAAATGCAAATACCGAGTGGCTGAGTTGTCTCAAATTAATCTCCATAAGTAAAGAAAGGGATGATGATTTATAAATGTCAGATCTGACTGGGTTTTTAATGCTCATTCCTCAGGATGAGAGCTAGGTATTAAAAATAGTTTATTTTTTTAAGCATATTTGGGCTGCTTCTATAATTTATAAAAAGTTTTCGGTTAATACTTCTGTGTTCTCTGTAAATCTAATAGAAAACATTGATTTTCTGTTAATTCAAATATATCAGCTGAAAGATCTACATGGTTTGACACAGCATTTTATTTAGCTCTAATTGAATAATGGGATTTGAAGGTGAGCTAGGACTGTGAGTGTGACTTGATTGGGTCTGTCTATTTGCATATCTGATTTCTTTTGCTTTCCCTCCATGTACTCCGCTTTTCTGAAATCCAGCACACCAAATGAGATCTCTTGTAAAATGAAGCATCAGATCAAATCGGGACAGTCGTTTCACCATCCTCAAAATTTCAGCCCCACCTTGTTTCACAGAAAGGCTTTTCCTCTCATTCAGTTTCTTACCCATTATGGGGAACAAATCTCCCCACACTCTCTGGTACGCATGGATCTATATGGACATGTGTGTGATGGATATCAAGTTCGTAGTTCCCCCCAGCGCAGATGAACAGTAGCATCTTCTATTTGGAAGTTCTGAGAGATCTGTGGAGTGCTCTGTGAAGTGCTGACAAGGATCATAGCTGAAGCCAGTGGTATTACTTTCCTACAAAAAGAAGCTTTATCATAGGAGAAAGTTCTGTAACATTTCATAGAAGTGGACAGAGTAGATTTATTCATAATCGTTCCCATAAATTTATTCTACAGCTGGACCCTACTAGTAAGAATGCTTTTTTCTGAACCTTATAAATCTCGTATTTGCTTATCTTGTGCCCAAAATGCAGCAACTGTGATAGCTTATAAATGAAAATACAATTTTAAATTAAATATTGAAATTAAAATAAAATTTGTAAATTAAAATACAATTACCCAGCTGATACCTGATCTATTCAATAATTTTAAGGGGAGGAAGCAGCTGGGCACCTCCTGGGCAGGCAGGTGAAGGAGGAGCTTCAGGTAACACCAGGAACCTCAAATTTGAGGGGAAAAGGGGCCTGTGGCAAGGTGCCATGGGGTTTGAAACCTTCTGGGTTGGTTATTGAGAGGAGGACCAGGGGGACCTCTGGGCTGGGGTGTGCGAGGTGGGCTGTAGGCCAAAGGATTTACACAGCAGGGGAATCCAAGTTGGCTTTAAGGTTATCCCATTTTCTCTCTCTGGTGAGACAGTTTTTATTAGGGCACTTAACACACAGGATTCCCCTTGCTCGGTCCTCCGGACTTTCCCTCTCTCCATCTCCTCACCTCTCCATCTCCCCCTTACATCCCATAGTTTTTTGCTGTTTAAAAAAAAAAAAAAAAAAAAAAGCCTAATGAGGTCCTTTCTGCCCTGAGTCCATCCCTACCTGACGTGGAACATCTTCTGCACCTCCTCCCCAGCTGGTGCTGTGCTTTGGACTTGGGCACTGACCTCGCTCCTTTGCCCGCTGTTTGTGTGGGGTTGGAGAAAACGGTAAAACTATGCTTGAAAAAATGTTAATGGCAAGGAGGGCAGTCATGGAAGAGGACCATTACCGGGGAGTTATGGGGTGATAGCTTAAAAGGAAGAGGAAAGGGAAAATTTGAGATTGACAGCAAGAAATCTCCTGGGTAGTGAAACTTGTTAGTTGGTGCAATAATCTCTCCATCACTTGGCAAATTTAAAATAAGCCTGGACAAAACACCTTGAAGGACTTTACTCCCCTCCAGCTTGTGTGACTCATGGGCCTTGGGGAATTTTTAGCTCCCTTGGCTGGTTATATGTCTTCCTTCAGACACCTCTGGCTCCTGATGACTTGAGCCAGCAGAGCACTCTGCAGGTGTTTCGTAGCTGCCAATAGTTCGAGGCATAAAACCACTCTTCTGCCTAGATTAGTAGTGTGGTGCTTCACTGAAGCAAGAAGGTGTCCATGCCTGTCAGAGCTGGACTGAAATCTGTGTTTCCATGCATCATTTTCCCTAGAATATTGTCTCATTTCTCTCTTGCTCTTCACAAAATAGATATGTCTTCAGAAGACTATTTTTTGCTGTCTTTGTGTGCAGTATTTGGTACTGTCATGCTGTTCCTTAGTTACTATCTTACTAATGCCTGAGACGGCACAGTCAATTAATTGTAATAAATAACAGTTGCAGGGCTGCTTGGTGAATCGGTGAACATTCAGAACATAATTCCCTTTCAAGCCAACACTTCTTCCAGAGAGGAGAGATGTTTTTCCACGGTTGCTTAAGCCAAGTCAGCAGAGATGCTGATGAGTCTTGTTTGTTGAGATTCCTCATCTCCCTCCTCGACTGAAGCAACGTCCTGCCTTTTTCTTTGAGCGCAGCCTGTTTGAAAGGCAGAACGGGGAGCTCCAAAGCAGAGACAACGTACTTTTCCAGAAATAACTGGGGGTAGGATATAGCCTTAAACGTGCACAAAAAGTGAAGGGGAGGACCAGTCTCTACTGGAAAGGCTTTGCCAATATAGCCAGACTTCAAGCATCACTTTAATGGAGAGACCACTGATTTTAACAAGAGTTACTCTGCCGGTGAAATTTGTACCGCTTCTTGGAAACAAATAAGCTAACCTGGCCCTCACCCAGATTTTACTGGTGTAATTGCATCTGTGCGAGGTGTTTTGTTAGTGTAAAAAGTCATAGCAAATCACTCCCGTGCCAAATCTTATTTTTCTAACAAGAGCTGCTCAGCAAAGCCGTGCCTAAACGTTGGGAACAGGGAGATAGAAAGAAACGCTGCAAAAAGACCAGAAACTGTAACAAACTCTTACTATATTAAGCAGGGCCATTTTTCTGCGACTTGTAACATGAACTCATTTCTATTTCTGATCTCCTGAAAACTGGGGCAGATGCCGATTTGGGGTAAATTGGTCTAGCTCTGCTGAAAAGAGGATGCTGATTTGTTATTAGGTACGGACCTGGCACTGAACATATTTTCAAAACATTTTTAAGTGAGTCCCTGCACTCAAATGAATATTCAGAAAGAGAGCTGGGTGCCTGTAGCACAGTCCCCGGGGAGAGTCTCTGCGCGTTCTCACAGATAAGAAAACCTCGGGAAATTTGATGTTTCTTTTAGACTCCTAGTACTTGAGGGAAGAAGATGTTCAAAGGCAGGGGAAATATCTGGAGAACAAAACTGGAGAAAAACTTCCACAAAACTTCTGAGAAGGTCTCATCAGCTCCATGTTTTTGCCTCTGAAACTCATAGTGTATTATAAGACAGTTCAAGCCAGAAAAGCTTTTAGCCATTGATGGATTTCAGTCTCCAAAAGTATTTATTTAATGTTACTTTTACTTTTTGACTTTTTTGGAAAAGCCAGGGCTTTTCCAAAGCAGATTCCAAATAGCACATTATTATTTAACCCTTTCTGGTTTCCCAGTCCCTGAATTCAAGCTTTCCTTTTGGTTAAAAAAAAAAAAAAAACCCAACCTTTTTTCTAAATCCTTAATTTATTGGAACTGTAATTCCTTCCCACCACAACAGCAGTTTTATTAGTCCCCAGATGTGGATCCTGTGAGTATTCCATGTGCACAGCCCCAAGAACGGACCAGCTCATGTCTGTGGTGAAGGTAGGAAGCGCTCTGCTGAGGAGGAGTGGGAGTTTGCCTCAAAGAGCACATAGCGCATGTCGTGCTCTATCGTAATCAACCATCGTTGCAAAAGCATTTCTTTAGGAGTCTCTTAGGGTTTTATAGTCAATTTACATCACTACATATACTGTATTTACATGATTACATATAGCATATGTAGTATGTATATATATACAATTTTAATTCTAAGGATTTTATTGAATTTTGACACCTAGTTTCAGAATTTTTTGCATGGACACAGGTATCAAGTAACTTGGAGCTGGAATAAAATGGACAATGTTCCCGTTTCTAGATATCAGTTTAAAGAAAATCTTCTACTCCATCCTGAAAAAAAGGTGGCAATTTTCATTGAATTTACAAGCGAAAAAAGCCAACAACCTGCCACTCTCCGGTTTTTTGCTTTGGCTCTCGTAGAGCACAGACCTGACCACAATTTCCAGTTGTTCCCATCTCTGCTGACACGATCAGCGCAAACCAGAAAGTAAACGAGACATGACAGCCCTTCTGGCTCCAAGTGGATGAGGACCTGGAGGAAGGTTTGCCTGCTCAGCATTCGTGTCAGTGTACCCACTGGCGATAACGATGCTATTTATACTCCACGCTCTGAACCACGCGGCGTTCGGCCAGCATCTCTCCTCTCAAGAGCTGCTGGACAAAGTCATTGGGGTGGTCCTAGACTGGCCCCCCACGTTAGCACCCCCACTGCTCTAGGCAAAGTCAGCTCTCATTTTGGAGAAGGTCTGTTCCAATGGTCTCATTTACTGTCATTTCTGTGACACCTTTGCATGGAAGCGATTATCTTGCAGATACGGCTCTGCTGTGTGGGTTGTCATGGCAGTCTTTTCACTTCTCAGATTACTCATCAGCAGCAATATTTGCCTCACAGGAGGAATATCGTGTACTGGAATATTGGGAGTGCTTGAGACCCTTGTTTTAGCGGCACTATCTAATCATTGTAATATATGCAACGATTAAATTGAAGCGTTGCCCAAACTGATAGTTGAGTCTATTGACTTTCTCACCGATACCTCTTCTGTTCCCTTCACATCCAGGCAACCCCTGCCTGGACCAGGGATGGATGAAAAGGGCAATGCCTGTTGGGTGCCAGCATGGGTACGCTTAGCGCCTGATAAAATCAGCTGTGACAGGGAAGACAGACATTAATAATACAGGCTGAGTTCATCGTTTTAATTGAGACTTACAATGTCTCCCATATCCAATGAAAAGCTTGGTAGAGTCCCAACAGGCAGAATTCAGTTGATGGAATTGCAAATCAGCTAGGACCACTGAGCTGACAGCCTGCATCAGAAGTGTCCCGTCATCCTTGGGAATTTGTTTGAAAGACAGTATTGCCAGCAGAACTGTACCTTTGGAGCACCACGCAGTGCCAATGCTGCATGTGTGCCATTTATTCAGTCCCCGGTCGGCTTGGTCATCTCCCCGAGCACCAATGAGGCTTCTACCCACAGCGTAGGACACTGATAACCTGAGAGGGTAGATCAGCAATGGTCTTTTCCATCCTTTTTCAAGGTGATGTGTTTCATCCCAACACAGATGGTAGTGTCTGGATTTTCCGAAACCCATTATTGTCACCAGCAGTTCAGTGTGGAGGGTCATGGAAGAAACTACGCTGCTCTGTACGGAGAGAGACCATAGCAGCACCCGCTCAACAGGGAAGTCTTTTTTTTGTACGTCACGAAGACTTTGGTTTTCTGTGTTTGACGTGATTTTTGCATATCCATATTTTGTCAGACCCAGCCTTGCTTTCTTCCCAGCAGTGGCTTTGCTAAAGCTCTGCCGATCCATCATGTTCTTTCACATCGTGTTTGCGCAGCACTTTGCTGATATTTCCTCCTTCTCTTCTTCCCTGCCTTGACAAGCGATATAATGTAAGTCTCCCAGTTATGAATACTAATTATCTGCTGGCTCATTCTTGGTTTTCAGATAGCAGTCGAGCCTCGCTGAACAACTGCTTGGTAAAAACCAAAAGCGTAAAAAATAAGTGGAGTTACGAGATACACGGGTAACTAACTTGAACAGTGACCTTTATAGAGCCTGAGAAATAACGGTGGGAGATCTGCTTGAGGAGTTCACAGCTTGTGGTATAATCTGTTGTCAGAGCCACCGGATCATTTTTTATTTGGTTCTCCCAAAACTTTGTCTCTTTTTCTGAGAAATATTTTAATTAAATAAATGAAATTCTATAACACTTATAGTTTTTAATCACAGGAGTTAAGCTATTTCTCCCTGTGTATAAGAAAATGTCTTTCAAGCCTAAGCAAAAAACTGTCCTCCTACGTAAAATCACAGTAGTTAAATGTTTATTATACCTTGCTGATGTTGCGGGAGAGTTCAAAATAAAAATGCCTCGGTGTAAGCCCAGCGTGAGGCTCTTCTCTTGCCTCAGGCTTGCAGGACAGCTTAGTAATAGGATTTTACCTGGTTTTTGAAAAAGCTATTTTCCTTTAAAAGTATCTAGATTTTTCTTTTAAATTGAATATTTCCCCTGGGATTTTACAAATTAAGATTAAAACCGGTTTATCTTGCTCTCCCGCTCACCCATTTTTCTACACCCTTGAAAAATCGCTCACAGTTGAAGCCTTATGGAAAGAGGGAGAGAAAAAGATTTTTGGGGCGGGAGTGAGAATGGAAGGGTTGGGAGATATAAAGCCACAGTTGGCAATCCTGCTCTCTCACATTTTATAAGACAGTAAAATCTGCATATGGCAGATGCTCTTTTTATAAGGGGAAAGAAAGCCCTTGTAATTTAAGTCAGGATCTCTGGGGTTCTGCTGGGTGTGTTTTCAGAAATTTTTCTGGAAAGCATGTTTTAGTTTTGAAAACAAGCAAGTCGCTTGGCAGATTTTTAGAATGGGGAATTAAATATAAGAATCAGAATGCTGTATTAAACAGTGTCATGTAATAAAGGCAGTATTGTTTGCAGGTGCTGGCTCTAGAACTAGCAAAGGGATGCAAACGTGTTTCTTTTTAGCGTGCTGCCAGGTCCCACTCTGCAGGATGAAACGGGATCAGAGGCTGTTCTGACCTCAGAAGACCAATTTTTCGCTATTTTCTGGCATCGCTTACTGTGTCTGATTTAATTTCCAGAGATGGTGTGTATTCAGACCAGCGCAGGGTTAGACGTCCAGTTCTGCTCTGTGGTAGTGGGAGGATTAACGTTCCGGCACCACCGAGCTCTGGGAAAGGACAGCACCGCTTAGAAACCCCAAAAGAGATTTCAGAGATTTTCTCTCCCTCTTTCCATAAGGCTTCAACTGTGAGCGATTTTTCAAGGGTGTAGAAAAATGGGTGAGCGGGAGAGCAAGATAAACCGGTTTTAATCTTAATTTGTAAAATCCCAGGGGAAATATTCAATTTAAAAGAAAAATCTAGATACTTTTAAAGGAAAATAGCTTTTTCACCAGGGATGGAAGGATATTATGGCCTTTGGGCCTCCTAATTAATATTCCCAAAGAACCTCCCTATTGCATGTCGGATAAAGGATGAAGCAAGGTGGAGCATTATGGAACACAGAAGAACCTACTCTCAGCTTTTAATCTGTTTCAAGTTTGCAATCAGAATAATGGATAATAAGAAAGAGTAATTTGGATGGGGCAGTGTAAAGCTGAGCAGGCTCTGGGTAAATCTTCTAACAGAGAAGTTAATTTCTTAACTGATGATACGGAAAGGCATTTCAGTATTTGGATGAAGCCTGGATGCACGGGACGAGAGAACAACGCGAATGATGCTGAGACAGTGATCCTGAAGGGGAAAGTCAATCTTGATCTTGCGAAGGGTGACCAATACGTGCAGTGTTGGTAGGGAAGAGGAAAGTCTGATTTGTCCTTGTCATTTTTAACTTGATGAGTCATGTAAACTTCTCTGAGGGGTGAGCTGAGAGCCAGGGTGATGGTGGGGGAACTGGCTGTAATAGAAAGGTAATACTTTTTTTTATATCTAGGTGGATAATTGTTATTAGAAACATAAAAGAAACTGAGCTCATTAAAAAAATCATAATCATAAAATAAAAATAAAAATGAAGGGAGGCAAAAGGTTGGAGTGGCAGATTTGGGATGTGGTAGACCCCGTAGAAGAGTTCCTAGGGAGAGTCAGGAGGAAGTGGAGATGTGCAGACCATGGTGGGGAGCAAGATGCCAAGAAGGAGGGATGTTCACTGCTAAAACGACAGCCAGTTAGACATTGGGCACCTGAGGTTTGGTGAGTATCAGCACTGGAGATGGCCCTGGAGAGTCCAGGACAGGACCCCAGCACCCAGGGAAAGCATTAGAAATGCTTCAGCAAATGGCACGTTTGGTGAATTTGATGAATTGACATCAGCAAGCAGAGAGGCACAGGATTGTATCATTCTTTTTATTTAGCAAGAAATAGTAATGTGTTGGAATTTGTTCTTGTTCTGCGTAAAGAAAGAAGTTAAAATGTCAGCATTTCAAGGAACAAGACAAAATTCCCCCTCGTTTACAATCAGAAATACTAAAAAAAAATTCTCTTATAAAACTGAAAAGGATTCTGAAAAAAGATTTTTTTTTTGCTCAAACTTTTGCCCTGTCATCTTTTTTTTTTTCTGATTTTCCTTAATAGAAATTTTGACAAATATTTTAAATAAGTGTTTTGGGGGCAATGTTCCTTTGTCAAAAAAAAAAAGATGGTGACTGAAAGGAAGTGGTTTTTACCCCCTGAAAAAGTTCTGTTAGTCCAGCAGGCAGTAAAGCACAGCGTTTTGCTTGAGGATATTAGAATGTGCCTGTTCTGGGAAGGGAACACAGCCAAAGACCTGGAAAAAAAACCCCACAAGGCTGAGGAAGAAAGCCAAGAGGATGTGGGTAGTGCAGGTGGGTAACGGAGAGGAAGGTGTGAAAAATCTCTTTGTGGGGAGAGGGGTGGGGGGGGAGAAAATGGAGATTACAGCTGCTGACAGTCTTGTCATCGTGTGCTTTGTAGCAGTCAGCTGGAGCTGCAGGGAGAAGGGGGCTGGTGGAGCACATCGCACCTTCGGGAGTCGCGTGGGAGTGGGTGCGGACGGCAGCTCGCGCGGCCGGGGGACGCAGGCAGCATCTGCCCGCCCTGGGAGAACGCGACGCTTCGCACCGTTACGCTTCCTCCAGAGATGCTCGGCAGCGTAGGGCTAGAGGCGATTATAAGCCTAAGCTTAGCACAGACACGCACGTGAATTACTTGCTGAGTTTTAAGAGCAGCTTTCCAAACTAACCCCGCGATCTACCCTACTGCTGCTTCGTGGGCAGCAAGCGCCCAGGAGGCTGCAGACCTTCCCCTAGCCAAAACCGAAACGTGGTCTGAATTGCTGGGTGCTGCTCGGGGTTGTCACTTGATTGAGGTAAGTGTCACCTGGGCTCCAGCCGCTGGTTAAATCAGCGGCGCAGGGGATGCTCACCACCTGGGTCGGGCCACGTCACACTTTGCTGTTTATAACCAGAGCGCCGCGCGGGCGTCAGGCACGTGGGTTTCACCCAGCTCCTTCTCCCTCCTGCTCCGCGCTGGTCCGACCGGGCAGTGCACGTGCGTGAGGTCACTGCCTGCTCTGATACCCGCGCTGCGGCTCTGGAGAACCGAGTGACTTAAGCCTGAAGCATTTTTACTACGTTTCACCGCAAATTTCGTTTCTTTGTGATCAGTGGTTACTGATGGTTTTTGTCAGCCTGTCTGTTCTAAATAGAGGCTCGAAGGCTTTTACGCTGGCTAAGGAAGTAATGATTTTCTCTGCAAAGAATCCTGTGGTTTCCTACAGCAGGAACTTTATCAGAATAAAATCAGAAGCGGCTAATGGTGGCTGCAGGATTTGTAACAAGCATGCGAGCCGGGATTGAAAGCCACATTGGTTTTTTTTCTTCCTTCTTTAGCTTTGAATTTTTTCCTGGTTCAGTGGATTCTTGTTTCCATTTACTAGATTCATTTGGATTTTCAATATGTAGCATTGGTCCGCAAAGAATAATTTCCTTTTAGAGTTATTCTGAACTGGAAAGCCCCTAAGTGCGTTTGCAATATTTCTGTGTGGCACTGGTATTTTTGCCTGGCAGGACTCCCTCTCCGCCCGAGGCGAAATCTTGCAGCCCCCTACGCATTTTCACACAGCACCTTCTGGAGGGGAGGACAATGCAGAAGACATTTTGAATTGAGAGGTGAACTCTTGCACGGTGGCTGCAAAAGCATCACCTCGTGGCTAAAATCCTCCCCAGACGGAGGGATGCCGAGAGGCAGGAGAAGGGCTGCGACCTGCCACCGCTCCTCTGCCCCGCGTGGTCTGGGAGCAGACACCCCCCCCAGACCTGGTTCTGCTGCTCCAGACGGCTCGGGATGGAGAGTTCCCGTTTCCCATAGGTCTGCAAGAATCTTAGCAGTTAAATCTTTCTTGTGTTTCTTTCTTCCTTTCCTGCGGCGATAAAGGGAAGCTTCCAGCGACTGCGTGCTGTGCCTTCGAAGAAGAGGAATTCTGCCTTGTTTAGGCACATTGATAGTGATGTCTGTGAAATAGTTGGGTCATTTTCTGTAATTTTCTTTTCTGCTGCTGTCTTCCAGGTGCACACGTTCAGGGGCCCGCACTGGTGTGAATACTGCGCCAACTTTATGTGGGGCCTCATCGCTCAGGGAGTAAAATGTGCAGGTAACAGTCATTTCAGTCTTCTTTTCCTAAGACAGTCCTAATGTTGTAACTATTTAATGTGCTGCCTGCTCCACCCTAACGCCGCGTGGCAAGGGTCTGATCCGACCCCGGTTAAAATCTGAGGAGGGAACACATCCACTCTGCTGCTGATGGTTTCAGGTACCGCTTCTGTAACATCACTGCAGTGATGCTGAGCACCTCTCGAGCGCACACAGAGGGGAAATCATAATCATCATTAAGGGATTCCCCCCACCCGCCCCTTTCAGAATGGAGGAGACAATAGGTGGCTGTGCTGTTAGCTTTATTTCCTTGATAACACTTGGCGTATATTGGTAGGTGTGAGGAACTCACTGAGGATCTCGGTGTGCAACGTGGGCCATCGGCAAATTTCACATCGCTGCTGTGAAACAGGCAGTGGGGTTAATTTTCTGTATAAGCCAGCAGACTCCCCGCGTGCCGGAGACCCTAAGTCACGTCTCCTACTTGCAAACTTAAAAGAAAGTAAGGAAAGGGATGACGGATAAGGGACGTGTACTGAAATGTAACATAAACATTCAGGTGCTGGTAGAAATGTATTACACGCATGGGTGTCACCGCAGGCATTTCTGGGATAAAGCTGCTCTGAAGTAAAACAATTTGACAGTTTTATTGATACGATTCTTCTGAAAAGAAAGGACAGTCAGCTTTTTTCCAAAGGAAAAAAAAAAAGGGATCAAAGTGATCAAAATAGTTTACTGTACTTAAAAAGTATTTTATGATATTCTAGCAAGCGACCACATTTATAAAAATGGTGCAAAGAAATGTTGATGTATGAAGACCGGCGTATGTTGCCCTGGAAACTGAATTTTCAAGCTAATTTAAGAAAATCTGCTCTGTCTAAAGCTTTCTGAAATCTTGTCTCAAGCAAATAAGAGGGCTTTTTATCACAGAACTGCAAAATAATGTAGAACTTAAAGTAATTTATAGCCAAATGTGATTAAAATATTTTAAACTCTTTCACCAATAATTATTTGAATGCAGTATTCTGTCGTTACCGATAGACTCTGCACTGTCCAGGATGGATTAGAGAGTGCGGCTCTGTTTTAAGTAATGATTATGTTAAAATGGCGTTTTCTTTCTCAGTATTTTCACCCTACTAAGTATTTAGGGTTGCAACCGCGTCCCTCGCTTATGAATGAAGATTGTTACTACCTTTTACGGCTGTTGGTTTTGCACAGGGTGTACAGTGCTAGGAAAGAAAGAGGAAGCCTGATTTTGTTCTTGAATTGTTTTCTGATTAAAGTAGTCATTTTTTGATGACACGTGAGCCAGTAAGTGTGCCGTCTTCCTTCCTTGCCTGAAGTAGATTCCTCAGTTTGGGCATTTTGGAGAAATACCAGGTATCTTTCAGATTTAAGTAACTTTGATCCACAAAATCAATAAAAACGAACAGTGTGAAGGCTCGCAATGCTGCATGGCACTGCGGAATGAGCAAATAACATTGCTTTTAGAATTAAACCCTGAGTGCTTTTGATTTTATACTGCTTTTATTATTTTTTTTAAATCTGAAGTAGAGCTGATTTTCTGGTTTTATGCAGATTTTTGTCAATTATGAGTTTCCAAAAGCTTCCAAAATCTGGTTTTCTTTCCTCCTTATGAGGATGGTAATAAGTACTGCATGTCTCCTTTTCTCCTCCTTGCAGTGTAGAGGAACATATGTGTATTAGATGACTTCATAGGTTCAGAAACTATAATTAGGGGCTTTCTGTCTTGTGTAAGGTTTCATATCGGTGTTGGTAGCTTCCAGTAATTTCAATGATCTTATTTATATTTTAAAATCCCGTGTTGTATGACCACACTTGCTGAAGCGTTAGCGAGGCGTAGGGGGAGGCTGAGGATTTTCGGGCCGCACTTGAGGTCACTGGGCATGACCAGGCGAGCTGCTGATGTGCAGCATCATCAGGTGGGATGCATGGAGGAGCCAGGCAAGGAGCTGTGTGGTGGCAAAAGCTACCAAGCAGCGCTTCTTCAGCCTGGCAAATCTGGTTGCTGGGGTTGAGGAGCAGGAGAGTTGGGCTTTTCCAAGGGTATGTGTTGCAGCCGACCCCCCTTGCTTGTCCTCCCCTCGCCACAAGGCTGCCTTTTAGCCACTGGCCAACCTCAGCGATAGCTGATAGAGAACTAGGGGCTTCCCAGGTGATTTTGTTCTCATAAATTTTATAGAAATCAGCGGCTGGGTAGAGGAGAGGGACTCCAGGCAGAGCCTTGTGGAGGTGGAGATGGCGGGACAGGCTCAGCAGTTCCCCAGACTGCCTTGTCCGTGCCTCACCTTCAGCAGTGTCTACCTGCTCCCGTCAGCTGAGGCTGTACGAGCCATCAGAGCGAGAAGCTGTACAGATCTGGGCGTATCGGAGGAAAGTCAGAGATGCACAGATAGATAGTGAGGACCAGTGTTAACACATTAGTGTGGAAGAGCTCAGGCTTGAGTGCCATGAGTTTGGCTGAGTTTACATGGGTATTAGGGTGGGGTTGGTTTTATTTTTTCGAAAAAAGTAAGCATTTTGCTTCTAAACTGAGCCATTTTAATATGGAAACAATGAGGCACAGTAAAGAAGGAGCCACATGAGGCCATTGCTTTTCAGAGCGGGTTCGTACTTCAAAAAAATTACAGCTTTTAGCAGGAGGCAGCCCACTTGCATTCAAATGGGGTTCAATGCCACTCCAGGGAAATCCAGAAAATCTGTTTGGTGGTCTGTATGAGCATTTTATTGAAAATACCTATGAGCGAAACTGCACTGATCATATGTAATTTTATACTTTTTAAAGCATTTGCTTTTTATAGCAAACAGTTGCACATCTCAAGAGGACTCTATTTGCTGTACAGAAGTGATAAGTTTAACAAATACAAATGGATTACTGCATGGGCTACTCTCAACCATTTTAAATCCTCTACTTTGCAGAAGCACAAAAACATGCAAGAAGAGAAGTGTGGGACATTCCAAGACTGGACAACAAAGATAAATCTGCCCCATTTCAGAAAAGAGGAGGAGGAGCTGGAGGAAAAAGTGCAGCTTATTTCTAATAGCTGATAGATTAGTTTATGTTACACAAACTAAGCCGATGCTTTGAAAAATAATAAACCAGAACCAAACGTTCATAAGAGTACACATGCCATAGCAACCAGCAAGGATGCCTTAGCAACTTGAGCTGCCTTGACTCACGCTTTGTTGCAGTCTGGCATGACTAAGTGTGTCCCTCTCTGCCAAAATACAGCCTTGAGGGCGTTCGGTATCTTGTCAGGTACAGTCTGGATGATTAACCCCTGGAAGATTGGTTCTCCCTAGCTTATCCTTGTTTGGGTTTTATGGCAGATAAAGGAGGAGGAGTACATCTTTTCCTTCCATAAAGATGAGAGGTAAATGTAGACACTGTGTTTGCCACCTGAAGGGTGGTTATTGGTTGAAGTAAGATGTTCGCTGTCATCTTGACTACAAAGGTTTTGGGATTAATGCAAGCCACCAAAGATGGGAAGACTTTATTGTCTTCCAAAATTAAGACTTAGGGTGATGGCCCGGATTTGGAACCTGTAGGAAATTAATTGGTGGACTTAGTCTGACTTCTGCTGGAGGTATATCCAGCAGAACAGGAATAGTTTCTTTTTCCTTAAATGTTATTCTCTCAAATTTGATGTTTATTTCATCAACTTCTTTAACGTCAAATTTGCTTCCTTGGAATGAATCCTTATATTAGGCATCTGCCCTACTGCCTCGGAGGGTCGTGCTTCCAATTTTTGCATCCTAGCCACAGGCCCTTGAAATTGTTGTGGAATGAAGACTCATCTGTATGCAAGGAATCTGCCTTTTCTGACGGCGTGCTCCATCTCCAGCACGCTTTCCTGCAGGCTTTTGCCATAAGTAGAAATGACTGAAGAAGTGTTTGAAATTATAATGCCACCGGCTTGTGTAAACGTTGAAGCTCAGCAGAAGCTAATGAAGACATAAGAGTTTACCCCAGCTCAAAATCCAATGCATGAACTTAAAAAAAAATGTATTCTTAATTACATTCCTCCTATGTAAGGCTCCCCTGTGCTCACAGAGCTCATCCCATTGCCCAGAATGTGTTCAGGAGAGAAACTATAACAATATCCAAAGAAAATTTGCAGATAAGCACCAGGGAGTTCACTTTATGAATGATACAAACACATAACACCCGGTAGCGTTCATGGAGAATATGTGTGTTCTCAGAGACTAGAGCATGGCGTTAACGATGCTGTTGGTGTACTGCCCGAGCAGACTTGTAGGCTAGCAGACTTGTCAAGCTGCCGCGTGTGTCCTGTCCCCTTCCCCAGCCCATCCGAACTGTTTAAGTTACTGTATAATCTGCTCCTTCTTCTGTACCCTTTTGCTTGTTGTTCTTAATGAATAAGTGATTTAATCAGGAGATTTTTTGGAACGGGCTGATTTACGAGCATTAATTAGCTTATCTTAAAGGAAAGATTTTTATTTTTTTTTTACTGTTTCACTGGATGCTTTTGATGCTGTTTTGGACTGCTCCTTTTAACACCAGGCAGCACCACCCTCTGAGGCTGTACGTGAAAACACCGTTTCTGCTGCCTTGATAGATGTGCGCTGAACTGTCTGAGCCTGCCACCCACGTAGCAGTTGCCTATCTTTTGTTTCCCTCCGAGTGGGTAACTTCTCTCTGAAGAACTGATAGAAATAAACTTGCAGCTGAACTCTCAGTGTGGGGGCAATCAGCTGCCACTGGCTGAGCTTGAGCAATACTGCTGCCAGCCCTGTGACCCCGGAGTTCGTTTTCAGAAAAGTTAAAGTATAGTCTCAAAGCAGGATTGTTTTGTGAATTACCGCTTATGTTTTTAATTTCCCCATTTCATCCGTTTCCTTCTCCAGTGACTGAAAAACATACAACTGCCCCGTTTCCTTTGCTGTTTTGTTTTGCCTTGCTATTAAATCCCTTGTGTTGGGCAGCCCTGTGTTGCTCCACTGGTGTGTACGGATGAAGGAGACCACAAAGGAGCCTGCCCATCCTCAGGCGTTGGTTGTGCAGGCACAGCGTTCGCGCTTTTAGTGCCTGGAAGAACGGCTGATGCTCTTGTGACAGGAGCTCAGCAAAGGCGAAGGCAAGGTGTTGCCCGCTCTCAAGGTTTTTTGCACGCCTCAGTCGTGATAAGCTCCCATTCTGCCCACACCTGTACTTAAAAACACATCCAAGCTGCTTCTGAGATGTGCAGCCAGATTCTGCTGCTTTCCCTGACGGTGTAAGGCACAGACAATCGGCCCGAAAAGGGAACAAGAGCAAAGCGAAGGCACGAGAGGTCAGGGCTGTGGGAAGGGGACTTTGGAGAACAGTCCCCTGCCCACCTCAGGCAGGTGGTGATGCTGTTGGAGGAGATGCATGCTGCCTGACGGGCTGTTCCACCGGCTCAGGATCTGGTGATGTTCCTGCGAGGAGTGAGCTCCAAAATTTTGAAATGCTAATCAGGCAGTGGAGCCTTGCTTCAGAGCCGTTCCCATGGGGAAGCTGTTCTGGAGCTATATATTCTTGAAACTACAAGTCCTAAAAGCGGCTTTATCTCCAAGCCCACGCAGACCTGGAAGCCTTGAGCAAGCCAGCGGCCCGTCAGGGGAGCTGTCGAGGAGGTAGGCAGGTGTCGTGGCAGGAGGCTGGGGAAGTTTTTGAACAAACTGTCTATGATCTTTCAAAACTTCCATAAAATCAAACCATCACCACCAGACGTGTTCTGCTGAAAGAACATTTCACCTGTGTTTTCCAACCAGGTCTTGGAGGCACAGACATATGTATTCTTTTGATTTGGGGTAAGGGGGGATTGGCTTGTTGGAAGGGCTTTTTTTCTTTTTATTTCATAAGCCCTGATTTTTACTATTATGTAATTTTGTTGCCAAGTAACTAGCTGCCCTCTAGGAATCCTTCCTAAAGAATAATGTACCCTGTAGTGCATGATACAGTAGTATGGGTGACAGCAGGTTTAGGTGAGCATACACAAATGCTTGGAAGCAATTTTTCATAGAATCATAGAATCATAGAATTGCTGAGGTTGGAAGGGACCTTTAAGATCATCAAGTCCAACCATTAACATACCCTGACAAAACCACTTCTAAACCATGTCCCGAAGTACCACATCTACCCTTTTTTTAAACACCTCCAGGGATGGCAAATCCACCACCTCCCTGGGCAGCCTATTCCAAATATTTAACCCTTTCAGTGAAAAAATGTTTTCTAATATCCAACCTAAACCTCCCCTGACATAACTTGAACCCATTTCCTCTCGTCCTTTTTGCCTTGATGCTGCTTAATAAAGTGGCTCAGACTCTTATGGTGGGACTGAGGATGCTCCCCAATGTGCATTGCACGTTAACAACTGGCACGTACGTAAAGCAGCGTAGCAGCTCCAGAGTTGCCACCTGGGCAGGGACAGCTCTGCTGAGGAGGAGGAGGAGGTCAGACCTTCGCAGCACCCCCTTGCCATTCACATGCTTGTTCGCACATACTGCATCCAAGGGAACAGAAAACATTTCTTCCTCTGCTACGGAAAAGAGCGTTAAATTATTAAAGGAAAGCTACTAGCTCATGATTGATTTATGAGAGCAAATTTCTTTAGAACCTTTTCACCCTTGCAAAAGTAATGATGCCAATGCTTTGTGCTTGTGTAGAACCCGTTGTGTTCCTATGTCAGCATACCAAAGGCGGCGGTGTTATCCCGTCGGGCAGGTACCGCAGTGGACCTGCCCGAGGCAACGCACGGCGCCAGCACCCCAGCTCCACACTTCCCACCCTCCCACGCTTCCCGTAAACCTCTGAAGAGTCTTTCAGAGGTTTATGCAGATAATGTAAATCTACCTTTTCACTCTTAAAGCTGCTCCTCAGAGTGACAAAATGCATAAATTTTCTTTGGGATGATTCAAAAATATAATTAGAGTGATGTATGTAGCATACGGTATTGTTCCAATGGAGCGTGATCAGCAGCCATGTCAGCCAGTAAATCAAAAACCAAAGGAAATCTAAAACTGACTAAAATCAAATCAGCAGTATAACAAAAAGCGACAGCTAAGTATTTTTTAGTCTCTGCAAATATTTATAATGTGCGCTCATGGGGCGGTATTAACGTACATATATCTTTTGGTTCAGCTCATGCATTAATATGAACACGTTATTTGTTCTTTCAGCCCAGTGGACTAACATCAGTATTAGCTGTTTCTAAAACATTACCAGAGCTTTTTCTAGGTATCATAGGAAAGTATTGTCATGCTAGTTTTAAATTTAATACTTCTTATAGAAGTAATGTCACAGCCCACCTGAACTCCTAGATCAATATGCTATTAAAGTCAGGGCAGCTTATCATAGACTTCTAAACCTGTCATCTAAAATTACTCTTTTTTTTTTTTTTCTAAATTTCCAAACTTCCTATAAACTCTGGAATTTACAACTGCATTTTTTTTGGTCACATTTGGTGTATTTGAAAGGTGGCCACGGTTTGATAGCACTGTAAAAAGGAATAGTGTGTGTGACTTACATTTCTAGTCCTGACAAATCATCTCTGATTAACTGAAGTCAGCAGAAGTTTTCCTATTGACCTGCAAGGGTCCATGACTGCATCTTCTAAATCTGTCCTGTATTATTATAGGATTTATTGGCAGATACGATGCTTTAGGAGGATTTTTCTTTAGCTCCTCTCCAATTTTTATAGCCAGCCAGCAGATAAGCTCTGATGAACTTCTGTAAGAAATGGATGAGGCTCCTGGTTACTTTAGATCCGGAGTAAAGCTGCTAACACCAACTTAGCTATTCTGGATTTATTGTGATATAACCAAAAGTAAATAGACCCTAAGTCTGAAATCGAATGAATCCTCTTGGTCTTAACGAACCCAGCCAAATCATGAAGTTTGTGTGTGAACAAGGCAAGCAGTCCTAAAGCTTCACCACGTGGCAGCACACAGAGAGATTCAGGACTCGGCTTTCTTGTTCCTTCCTAGTTTATGCTATAATAATGGGTTTCGAAGCTTTCATGAAGCATCTGCAATGAGAACAGAGGGCATTTTTATTTAATAATATGCAATTTGCAGCATAATTCCTGTCTTTTAGTACTAAGAAGTAAGCTGAGTATAGAGTAGAAGGTTGGCACGTTCCCAGTGCTCAGTGGAGAGGAGGACTGACCTCCTGCCCGGGCGCCTTTTACCTTCTTGGAGTTAGCAAGGCAGATGATCATCCTTCATCCATGCGTGGCTCTGGTTATCAGCTGAACCAGAGACCAGTGACTGAGACGTGGCTGCGCTGCCTTTCACGAAGTGTTAGCTCAGGAGAGGGGCCCACCTGGTAGGAAGCACGGCACTGGTGAGTTTTAGCTTCTTTATTGGAAAAAAATACAAATTTTCTGTTGCAAAGTCACTGAAGGCTTCTAGAAGTGTATATTGATGCAGAATTGCTAAAGTGAGGTGCTCTGCTGCACTTACTTAAGAGGTAAAGAGCATTGATTGTTAGGAGGATACCACACAGCCCAGTAATATTGAACCTAGTGCTCATGCATTTTCTAAGCATTAAGTATCTGAAATATTTCTAGGTTTTAAATGTTTCTCAGGAGTGTTTGTAAGCCCTTAAGCAGAGGGCTGGTGCATAAAGTCTAATCAAATGCAAAGGAAGAACAAACGAGAGAGGAGAAAAATTGACTTTTGCATTTGTAATTATTATTCTGGTATTAATGAGGTCAGATCCAAAGCCCATTTGAATCTATGGGATTAGCAATAACACAATTATTTTCAGAAGCAAGGCTTTCTCATTGAAAACATCTTTGTAAGTTAGCTATTTTAATGAAATGAAACTTCCTTGTATATAAATATAATTAGGATGATCTCAGTGAACACGATAATTGTTCTAAGTCAAGTGTAAGATACTTTGAAGCATGTTTTTCCTTTTGTGTATATTTTAGTCTTAATTATCCTTGGATTCCCAGGAACATTACTCTGAGCTATATTGCTGTCTGTGTGAAGCAGCTAATTTGCACTCACAAAATCACTAGTGAGTCCTCATGAGCGAGGCACTGCCATTCCAGTCTTGTAGACGTCATTTTTGACAGACGTACCAGACTGGTTCACGCATGTAGGAATAGGTGCTTCTTGCAGCAATTGTAGGAATTCTATATATAATAATTATATTTGCATTCGTAAATACTATTATTGCGAAGTTAGGGTTTTGAAATAAAGAATTAAGATTTCCTGTGTGGTCTTAATTTGCTTCCCTTCTTTGTGTGCATTAATGTGTTGCCTCTAATTATTTGACTACTTATTATCTTTACTCCACAACTCCATTCTTATTCTGAAAGCAGAATGGATGGTACTTGCTTAGTAGCACCTATTCGGTATTTTGTCTTCTTGTTGTTAAAAGTGTAGCCATTGGTCTTCTTAATGGCACAGTATTCAAACCTTACACCAAAGATGAGTCATTTCTCCTCTGTATGTCCACAAACATTTAATGAATTTGTTTCTATGAGACCCAGAGGAGGCAAGAACAGCTTCTCCTTCTCATCCTACAGCTGAAGCACCGAGACACTAAGGGATTCAGCTCATGTGTTTCCAGTGAATTTGGGTTCCCCATTTAAAGCACAGAGGGACCTGATTTCTCAAAGTTCAGGCAAACTGCAGGGCTGGTGGTAGATGTTTGAAGCGTAGGTGGAGGTCCCCTTGCCTGTGCTGGCTGCCATGCTCAGTTTCTTCGTTCCACAGCCCAGAACCACAGGTAGGGTAGGTGCTGTGCATGAGGAGGTTGTGTGGTCATGCACCTTCCAACCAGGGGTCTTAGAGCCCTTGATTAAATGTAGGGTTTAAATAAATGGTATGGGGAAGGCAAGTGCTTTGGTTGTTACTATGTCCTCTCTTGTCATGAATGAGTAAACACTGGAGGAACCCGAGTGACCAAACTGAACTTCTCCACACCTGGAGCGAGCCCAGGAGAGGGCTGTGGGTCAACGCAAGCGACCAAGGCTGGCCAGGGTGGGCCCCCGTGGTAGCCCCGGTGGCGCTGCTTGTCCGCAGGGTGCCAGAGGCCGCACTACGTGGCTGTGCCCAAGGTGGGGTTCGCCACCCAAAATCACAACCAGGTGGGAAATTTGGCATTCGCAGCTGCCTGTCTTGCGCGTTAACCTCTCCTCACGAGGACGGGAGTCGCTCCTGCAGAGAAATAGCTAAAGAGAATTTTAATCGGCCATTTCATCTGCATCGGGATCTGCGCACGTTTTCACTGATTGAAGGTGACATGCCGAACTTTAATTGCAACCAGAGATTGGATGTTTTACAGAGGATCCTAAGTGACAAAGCTGGTTGCTTTACAGGCCTGTTAAGTAAACAAAGTGCTTTTAGCAGCAGGCTGCAGCTGACTTAGTGGAAATTAAACCTAGCGATGAATTCTGGGCTTTACTGTTTTGGAAAGAACAAAGTCAAATAATCTGTGGAGCATTAATGAAAACAGAAGTATTGGCAAAATCAACAGGAATGAAATATGAAGGGAATCTATATAGACAGATACTCAGTATTGCAGAGGGAGAGGAAAGCACAGATTTTCATCAAGGCATTGATCCTTCAAGCTCCTGCATCCCTTAATTCTGCAGAAATCCAGGGAGCTCCGTGTGGGCAGTGCAGCAGTGTAGAAAAACGCTTGCGGAACCGGAGTCTCGGTGTATGCTGAGCGCACGTCAGAGCGTGGCGAACGCCCTGACTGCCAAGTGCCCCCTTTCTTGCTGGTCACCGGTTCTTCGCAGGCGCCTGTGTGTCTCCGTTGCAGAACAGGAGGAATGGCGGTGAACATGGAGTCACTGTGCCCCGGGCAGGGCAAGAGGCTGCCTGGTAGTGTTGACTGCAGTGTGTGCTTAGCTTAAAGGGGACTGTATTGCTCTTCCCATCTTCACTGTGTAATTGGTAATTGGTGGTGTTTTCCAAGGTTTGTTTTTTTTCCCCAAGCCCTGAGTATTATGGTTTTGAATGGTTTTGGGCAGAACAAACATTTTTCTGTAACCTGATTTCAATTAAGTGTCACTTGAACTAAATCTCATTCTCAGTGTGTTTACAGCAGAGCTGTGGAGTTGTTTGTTTATGTTTTTTTAAAAAAAAAGCCAACAAATTTTCCCTAAGTCATTTTTAAAGCAAACAGACTTGTTTTGGTGCCTGCCAACACTTTGTTTCAGAAACACCCTGTTGAAACGGCATCAGAATTGCAGCCGCTGTGACTCAGAAAAGTCCTTTGTAAACTGCTCCGCAGCAAGAAACCACCAACCAGCTCGGTGACCCCTGCGTCTGCTTTTCAGCTCCCCTGCGAGCTGGAGAATGGGCCCTGTCACCAGCGACGCTACGCGTGGGCTGCCACATCTGGCAAGAGCATGGGGGTCCCTGAAGTGGTTCAGGTCTCGGGGCTGCCTTGCCAGGGGTCATAGCCTTCCGAGACCCCGTCCCTACCTTCGTCTCCCCCAGGAGGTGTCGGAGTGCCACAGTCCAGCACTACATTAGAACTGTAAGCGTTAGGAAATCGGCAGCAACTTGGGAAGATCAAATCACGGTAGCAAAATATGTAATAGTGGCGGGGAACATAATTGACCCTTAGATCCTGATTAAAAAAAAACATATGGACAGTTTGTCACTTTGTGCTAAATCTTCTAGGGATAGAAGAAATGCGTTGGGTAGAAAAATCTGTCTTACTTTGGGTCCGTCCCTACCTCGTGCACTTGATGGTTAAGAGCTCTTAACAGAAGTAGTGGTTGCGAGATCAGGTCAGACCCTGCAGGAGCTGTACGTACTCCGCAGCGCTGACCTTGCGATACGCGTTTTCACCAACCACCAGCCTAATCGTCTTTTCATTTTTTCTCTCAGATTGTGGTTTAAATGTGCACAAGCAGTGTTCCAAGATGGTCCCAAATGACTGCAAGCCAGACCTGAAGCACGTCAAAAAAGTGTACAGCTGTGACCTTACGACGCTAGTAAAAGCACACTTCACTAAGAGACCAATGGTAGTAGACATGTGCATTAGGGAAATTGAATCTAGAGGTAAGGCATAGTTAATGGACTTTGGTTGCTTTACTGATAATCCGTTTAGATTGATCTGGGTCATCTGGGTGTCTGCTGAATGTATGATGGCTCAAAACAGATTTGCACAGGACATTTTATGACTGCCAATTACCCTGCACAGCTAATATTCTCCTTTGCATTATTTCATGGTTCATGCCCGTTTATAATTTTTATAGATTCTGCTAGAAATTGCTTAATGGACAATTACTGCTTTATAGTTATATATTGGCACCTATCTTTCCAGTAATATTTTTATTAAAAAAATTAAGTGAATGTGCTAAAAAAAAGGCAGTTAGTATTGATGAGTTTCCTCTTGCTAGTTCCCCTAGCCCACACTGAGTATCCGTTTCTAGAATTAGAATATTTGTTTTCATTCTGAAATAATGACTGAACATCAAGTATGCTAATCTCGGTTATTTTTAAATCGGTTGTAATTGGTTTAATATGTTTCTGCAGCTCTGAAATCGTTTGTATAAACATAATTTAGTGCTGATATAACAAGGCAGCTAATGCAAGGGTCGGGGTTAAAAGGCCAGGATAAGATTTCATTCTGAAAGAAAAGCCCGATAAGGCTTTTAAAACATGCCTGCTTTTTCTGCCTCAAATGAAGAACCCGGCAAAGGCAGAACTGGCTGGAAGGAAACTGTAAAATTAAGACTAATTTTAATCTTGTTAAAATATTCATTGCAGGTCTTAATTCCGAAGGACTATACAGAGTCTCAGGATTTAGTGATCTTATTGAAGATGTCAAAATGGCATTTGACAGAGGTACAGTCTTTTGCTGCATGCTGTATGTATGCATTCAATGTACGGGGTTTTTCTGCGCAGCCCCTGTCTGTCTCATGCTCCGCTGCATCAGTGGGCTGAAGGAGCCCGGCAGCTGCGCTTGCAGAAGGGGAGTCTCCCCATCAGAAAAGCGTTATCAGCTTCACTTTGGCCTTTTATTACCAGAATCTCCTTTTCTCCTTCCATCAGTATCTGTGCTTCAGTAATGATGTGTACAGGAAAGGACGAAGCTCTCTGAACTACTGCCCTAGTTTGCAAGTAAAACTACGCTCAGAGGGGTGGGGGAGGGATAGAGGGCAAGTGGTGAAGTGCCTTAAGAGGGCTGCGCGACTTAAATCCATCTTTCTGGATGAAAGCCCCGAAATAATAAGATGAATACAATAGCGCCAACCAAGTTTGAATCGTTACAGTCTAAAAGAAGGTCAGTGAGAACAAACTCTTCTCTCTGAGGAAAGGCAGTGGGAAAATTAAAGGCTTTCCAGCTGCAGTCCCCCTGTCCCAGTAGAAATGAAGGCCAAAATCCATGCTGGAAACTCTCTCCTCTGTTTTTCCGGAGGACTGGACCTATTCAGACAACATCTGCCTCCTCTGCAGCGTTAGCAGGGCGGGGGTGCTCTGGAGAAGCCAAGTTCTGGATCTGTGTCCGCTGCGGTCAGGAGTAGGTAGTATATGCCGTAGCGAAATGGTGAACACATGTTTTTCCTATAAAATGAGAAGGCTGTGCACTAAGTTGGTTTTCTTTCTTTTACTTTTTTTTCCCAGACTCCCCTGATTTCTCATTCAGTGCTGACAAATGTGTTGTTTGGCAACGCAGTGTGTTCAGAAATAGCTAAACTTCCACACATTTCTACAAGATAGATACTGCTACATCAGGCAGATTTTTTTAAAAAAAAAAAAACCTGCATTTTTTGTAATCGTTTGAAACGAAGAAAGGATAGGTTTCTCTATAAAATGCTTGAGGTTTTCACCCTGAAACAATGAACTTCCCAGCCCAGTAAATCTCTGTTTTGCTTATAAAAGCCAAAATCTGTCGTTGTGTCCCTTTTAATAATGTTTGCTTAAGCAACTTATTTTTATTTTGAATGCTGTTTCACATCTGTTTACATTTCCAAGGCTTTAATGTCAGTGTCTTCTCCACACAGATGGGGAAAAAGCTGATATTTCTGTGAATATGTATGAAGATATCAATATTATCACTGGTGCACTTAAACTGTACTTCAGGGATTTGCCAATTCCACTCATCACGTATGATGCCTACCCAAAGTTTATAGAGTCTGCAAGTAAGTATAACGCCTTTTCCTCCTCGTTTTCATTCTCATCCTTTTCTTCCCCATTTTGCGCAGTACTTGCCTATTGATTTAATAGCTGTCCCATCAGCTCTTACCCTGTGTGCCCTATTTAGTAAGGATTGCAGGAGCAAATATGCACTGCACATTATGACACGATCATGTGGTGCTACGTGATCACGGTTACATTTTTCTTTGCCTTTGTCACCAGGAATGCTTCCTTTTCATCACACATCATGGATTACATCGCTTTTTATGTCTTGTGTGAATCCCTAGTGCTTGACATTAACATTTGAAGTCCGTTGGGTTTGCGTTGCCAGAAAGAAGGTGATTTATGAAAATGTTTAGAAGTAAGATAAGAAGTCATTTGTTTCTAGAGGTGTCCATTTTGAGTGTTTTCACAAGCTGATAAGCACTCATCCTAAGGCCACCTTCAAGGCTGACCTTGCAGACAGCGAGTCTGCAAGCGCAGCGGTGAGCCCAGCTGGAACGTCTCTCCCGAGCATCCTGGCTGCCCGAAGCATCTCTGCGATGTAGCAGTCACACCAGCCACACCTGGAAAGGTGTGAGGTAGCCATGGGTAGAAAACAAGGGCCAGATGCTGGGCTTACCGCTCCTCTGAGAAGGCTCTTTCCAAGCAGTATGGACACAGCCAAAGACGCTGATGGCAAAGTTCCCAGTACCTTCTGCTGTCCCGGGGTTGCACCTGTAGGTTATTTGTGCAAAACTAGTCCAGTCAGCAAGGATTACCAGGGGATTTTTTTTTTTAGTAGGCTGCAGGGAATCTTTTGGTGGAGTGCAGTTTGCTTTGGGAAGTTTTCTTTGTCCAAAACCAGTCACACCCTGACTGTGCTCTGAGCACCTCTCTCGACAGGCAAATCTTCCACTACGAGGTTTGGATAGGTTCTGGAAATCAGTAACCCAGCGAGCTGTGAGACCCTATCTCCTCTGCAGGCCACCACTGTTGTCTTTCTGTGTGTGAATTCTGGCTGTACGTGTGGTGACAGTTGAACATCTGTGTTTCAGAAACCACCGATCCGGATGAACAGCTGGAAATTCTCCATGAGGCGCTGAAACTGCTGCCACCTGCACACTGTGAAACATTGCGGTATCTCATGGCACATCTGAAGAGGTAGGTGGACTAGCTGGAGAGAACTCTGAGCCAAACTCATTTTTAGCAAAGTCCATGTTAGCACCTCCAGAAAAGTCTGGGCAAGGCCTGCCAAATCCTGGAGATGGACTGTGGCGGGGAATGATATTTTGCACAACAGCAAATACCCAAATGCTGTTTTTTATCCTACTTAAAGCACTCGCAAAGTACTTAAAAGAAAGAAGTAAAAAATCCACAGTTTTGAAACACAAAAGTCAACTGCCTAACAAATATGCACTGTATCTAAGGTTACAGTGAATATTCATGGTAAAAAAAGCCTTTAGCACCTCTGGGAGTGATAAATCTTTCCCTAGGCAAGGAACTAATACAGCTTAGTGGCTATAGACTGGTGTCTTTCTGCTAAGTCTTGTCTACCATGGTCATCCCTGACACCCTAAAACAGGCAGCGCACACTAGCCTTGAGCTGATGCCAATTAGGCACAGTGTTAATTTGCCTTCACACATCTGATAAGGTCTGCCAGTCCTTCGTCATCAGCGAGGAGCCCCTCATTCCACCTGCCACCTTCTCAAAGCTGTAGGAGCGTAAATTCTGCCTGAAGTTTCTCCTTCTCCCTGGGATACGATTGAAGGTGGTCAGTAGGCTGAAAAATTGTTAGAGAGAGACTGACGGATGGATATCCGCTACAACAGCACAGGTTCTATTTCTTTCAGGAAAGCAGGGGGAAAAAAAA
>VUYV01000026.1:3077768-3101283 GCA_008711295.1 Anarhynchus alexandrinus
TTGTAATCGTTTGAAACGAAGAAAGGATAGGTTTCTCTATAAAATGCTTGAGGTTTTCACCCTGAAACAATGAACTTCCCAGCCCAGTAAATCTCTGTTTTGCTTATAAAAGCCAAAATCTGTCATTGTGTCCCTTTTAATAATGTTTGCTTAAGCAACTTATTTTTATTTTGAATGCTGTTTCACATCTGTTTACATTTCCAAGGCTTTAATGTCAGTGCCTTCTCCACACAGATGGGGAAAAAGCTGATATTTCTGTGAATATGTATGAAGATATCAATATTATCACTGGTGCACTTAAACTGTACTTCAGGGATTTGCCAATTCCACTCATCACGTATGATGCCTACCCAAAGTTTATAGAGTCTGCAAGTAAGTATAACGCCTTTTCCTCCTCGTTTTCATTCTCATCCTTTTCTTCCCCATTTTGCGCAGTACTTGCCTATTGATTTAATAGCTGTCCCATCAGCTCTTACCCTGTGTGCCCTATTTAGTAAGGATTGCAGGAGCAAATATGCACTGCACATTATGACACGATCATGTGGTGCTACGTGATCACGGTTACATTTTTCTTTGCCTTTGTCACCAGGAATGCTTCCTTTTCATCACACATCATGGATTACATCGCTTTTTATGTCTTGTGTGAATCCCTAGTGCTTGACATTAACATTTGAAGTCCGTTGGGTTTGCGTTGCCAGAAAGAAGGTGATTTATGAAAATGTTTAGAAGTAAGATAAGAAGTCATTTGTTTCTAGAGGTGTCCATTTTGAGTGTTTTCACAAGCTGATAAGCACTCATCCTAAGGCCACCTTCAAGGCTGACCTTGCAGACAGCGAGTCTGCAAGCGCAGCGGTGAGCCCAGCTGGAACGTCTCTCCCGAGCATCCTGGCTGCCCGAAGCATCTCTGCGATGTAGCAGTCACACCAGCCACACCTGGAAAGGTGTGAGGTAGCCATGGGTAGAAAACAAGGGCCAGATGCTGGGCTTACCGCTCCTCTGAGAAGGCTCTTTCCAAGCAGTGTGGACACAGCCAAAGACGCTGATGGCAAAGTTCCCAGTACCTTCTGCTGTCCCGGGGTTGCACCTGTAGGTTATTTGTGCAAAACTAGTCCAGTCAGCAAGGATTACCAGGGGATTTTTTTTTTTAGTAGGCTGCAGGGAATCTTTTGGTGGAGTGCAGTTTGCTTTGGGAAGTTTTCTTTGTCCAAAACCAGTCACACCCTGACTGTGCTCTGAGCACCTCTCTCGACAGGCAAATCTTCCACTACGAGGTTTGGATAGGTTCTGGAAATCAGTAACCCAGCGAGCTGTGAGACCCTATCTCCTCTGCAGGCCACCACTGTTGTCTTTCTGTGTGTGAATTCTGGCTGTACGTGTGGTGACAGTTGAACATCTGTGTTTCAGAAACCACCGATCCGGATGAACAGCTGGAAATTCTCCATGAGGCGCTGAAACTGCTGCCACCTGCACACTGTGAAACATTGCGGTATCTCATGGCACATCTGAAGAGGTAGGTGGACTAGCTGGAGAGAACTCTGAGCCAAACTCATTTTTAGCAAAGTCCATGTTAGCACCTCCAGAAAAGTCTGGGCAAGGCCTGCCAAATCCTGGAGATGGACTGTGGCGGGGAATGATATTTTGCACAACAGCAAATACCCAAATGCTGTTTTTTATCCTACTTAAAGCACTCGCAAAGTACTTAAAAGAAAGAAGTAAAAAATCCACAGTTTTGAAACACAAAAGTCAACTGCCTAACAAATATGCACTGTATCTAAGGTTACAGTGAATATTCATGGTAAAAAAAGCCTTTAGCACCTCTGGGAGTGATAAATCTTTCCCTAGGCAAGGAACTAATACAGCTTAGTGGCTATAGACTGGTGTCTTTCTGCTAAGTCTTGTCTACCATGGTCATCCCTGACACCCTAAAACAGGCAGCGCACACTAGCCTTGAGCTGATGCCAATTAGGCACAGCGTTAATTTGCCTTCACACATCTGATAAGGTCTGCCAGTCCTTCGTCATCAGCGAAGAGCCCCTCATTCCACCTGCCACCGTCTCAAAGCTGTAGGAGCGTAAATTCTGCCTGAAGTTTCTCCTTCTCCCTGGGATACGATTGAAGGTGGTCAGTAGGCTGAAAAATTGTTAGAGAGAGACTGACGGATGAATATCCGCTACAACAGCACAGGTTCTATTTCTTTCAGGAAAGCAGGGGGAAAAAAAAAAATCAATGTGGCGTGTTAGGGTATCCATTTTAGTTTCTCAAGTAACACGAAGTTATTGTCAATATATAAGAATCATTTGCTTTCCTTAAAAAATTTACTTTATTTTAAGCTCCCTTCAGCTTTTTTCCTTTTATAGTTCTTCTACAAGTAGGAATACGTTGACTCTGCTGAGTGCCTCAGGCAAAATTCAGCTACAGGGCTTCTGCCTGATTTGTCCATTTATTTCAGTGACATTTCTAATGGATGTTTTAGAACAGACACAGGGATGAGAGGCTCAGGAACAAAAAAAACCCCACCGTACTGCTTGTGAAGTGTGAAGTTGATTTTTCCTTACCCTGTTCAAGAGTAGCTGTTGCTGCTCTAGTTAGCAAGTTGCTTTTGCACATCGTGTTTCTGGTATAGTTGAATGATAAGGTAGAAGGGTGACAAAATTCACTCGTTTTTAAATTTCCTTTTAATCCATTTGCTAAAAAGAGCCGTGGTGCTCGACAGGCTCTTGTCTTGCTGCTGAATTCAGGTAATCAGACACAGATCCCTTATCTGGAATAAGTACAAACTGAAGACACAGCAGCTTGGAAACATCAGACTTGTTTCAAAATAAAAATTAAGGCAAAGGGGGGGGAAAAAAGAAAGAAAAATCTTGATTTTTTTTTTGTATATACCAAAGGATTTGTTCGTGCAACGCAAGATGCCACAGTGGTGGAAAGAGAAATAACTTAGCCAGACTCCTTCAGTTTCTCTCCCTGGATTCTTAATTGTTTCTGAGAATCCTTATGGATTCTTTAAACCGTAGTGTGTATTAAAACATCTGCGTAATCTGAATTTTTTTTCCCTGAGCGAGGCAGTTCACCAGGGTAAACCAAGGCAGAAGCTCGGGCTTCAAGGCACGTTTGCGTCTCCTGCGTCCGTGGCAGCGGGCAGCAGCGATGGGCGCGCTCCGTGTCAGGATACCGCAGGCGGGGTGTCCTCCTCCCGCCCCCGCCGTGCGGGACGGACCCTGTGCTCTCCGTGCTGAGGTAGAGCAGCGCAGGAGACCACAACCTGCCTCTGAGCCCACACTGAGAAATACCACCCCGTGATCCCGGAGACCGTCGCGGTTGGGCAGCAGTGACCCCTCTGGCATTTGCTGAGCAGACGTGTTTCTGCAGATGATGCCTCTCCTGTAGGTATGATTCTTTGGGCAAATTACGTTTCGGGAGGTGGCCAGCAAACCCGCCCCGCAGCTTTGAACAGGTCAGATTCCTGCGGAGCAGCAAAACGTGGCCTCCCCGCCGCCTCCTCCTCCTCTGCAGATGAAAACCAGATGGCAGGAGGCTTCCCTGAGCTGGGGGCTCGGTTGCCCGGCAGCTGCTGAGGACCCCAGAAGAAGGAAGGGTGGAAGGGGGCCCGTCAGAGCACAGGTTTAACGACCTGCTCAGACTGCTGTGCGAGTGAGGTTACAGCGAGACCCTGGTGGTTTCAAAGCCACCCCAAACTGATGAATCACTTTTTTTTTAGTGCACGCCACAGGACAGAATTTGTCCTGAAGGGGAACCAGGTGTCCTGCGTAGCCCAGTTAACCTGTAGTGCCTAAAGGCGGGGAATTCACATGTGATGTGCTTCACCCCCGTTGCCGTCGTACGCACCAGGGGAACCTGGGCTGAATCCCACCTGGGCGGCCACGACAGCACGTCTCTAGTGACCATAAAACGGCTAACGTAGTAACGACACACAGTCTGTGCCCCGTAGGAACGGCCTCCGAATGGTGCAAATGTAAAGAGCGAGAGCAAAATTGTTCTGATTTATCTGAATTCACCCCTCGGCCCCCTCCGTCACCGCGGAGTACCAACCCCTCCTCCAGGTAACCGCGGTCTGTGTGCGTGGTGGGAGGACAGAGACATCTGACTCACTGTAAACCCGCACAGCATTTGCACTCGCCAACTTCTGAGCGTTTCACCCGACGCCTCCGAATATATCCCGCTGGGAACGGCAGCCTCTCCTGGGCTTTGGGGAGAGGCAAACATTTCTGCCCAGTTTCCCTGGTTTTCGAGCGTCTGCAGGCATAGTTTGGCGCTGCAGGAATGTGAAAAACACTCTCCTTTTTTTACAGAGTAACGCTCCATGAAAAGGAAAATCTGATGAGTGCAGAGAATCTGGGCATAGTTTTTGGACCAACTCTTATGAGAGCGCCAGAACTGGATGCGATGGCCGCGTTGAATGACATCCGTTATCAGAGACTTGTGGTGGAGATGCTTATAAAAAATGAAGACATTTTATTTTGAATATTTTGGGGGTTTTGTAATAAAAAGGAAGCAACAGTGTTCTATGGATGAAGGAATATTTTAAAAGTAATTTAATGGCTCTTGTCGCTGAATTCCATATTTGCTAGAGCTTTCGATGTATTCAGGATAAAAATGAAGGAACTCTTTGTCGTTTCTGTAGTGCCATTCAGCTGATGTTGAAAAAGGTTAACACATACTTTCCAGTACTAGTAATCCTGGGTGTTTATCATGTTAAAATAAAAAACAAAAAGGCTAAAGCTATTGCATGATTTGCTCCCTGTTCTCCCTGTTCTGGTGAGACTCATTCCATGAAGAAAACAACTGAACTGGTGCAGCATCTTTGTTCTGGATAGTTTGTGATTGTAATTCAGCATGTTTCTCCGTGTAAACCTGTTGTGAATTTGCTTTTATGTTCTATGTAATTGGTTTCTGATACTAAAAAGAAAGCCGACTTACGTGAAACGGAGCCTCTGGCAGTTTATTGACATTTCATATCATTCTCTGCCACTTGGGGGGCTGATTTCTTCTTGGGTTTCTTTCAGTTTTTTCCTCATATAGTAATTTGTTTTTAACAGAAACAAAATGTGTACTTTAAATGTTACTTTAAGTAATTCTCCATGATGTTTATGGTGGTTGCAGTGAAATCTGCAATGCTGAGCAGTGTTCCTTTATTATTATTGCTATTTCAATTGTAATTTTGTATTTTTATCTGGCATGCATATATTAATTTATTAAATTTTGCTTTTAGAACTCTAACATTAAGCTATTTATTTTTACTTAACAGAAATGTTTCAAAAATACGGGGTTTTTTCATTTTTTACATTGTCACTTTAACCGTGAACAACCTCTGACTTAAAAGAAGTGAGTTACGAGTTTTACCGGTTTTGACAAAACCATTCTGATCGAAATGCTTTGGAGCCTGACGCTTTGCTAAGGTTCCCACAAATTCCTCTTTAGTTTGAAAATTTCTTTCTTCATTGTCCAAGATGCTTTCCAAGAATGCTTCAAAACTCTTAAACCAGAAAAATATTGCCATCTACTACTTAATATTTTATGTATATATATATAGCTATATTTATAATTACCTATATATGGACTGGAATTGCAGTTTACCATTAGGCATTTGTAGCTGCCCAGAGCAGATGGATACACCGCTGAATTTCAAATGCAAATGCATCATAGAACATTTGCTTTGCGCTTATTAAAGTGTTCAGCGCTGGTACAAGCGCTTTGGCCTCTCCTGCAGACATTTCTTAGCCGCCTACTGGGGTTCAACCGTGACACCACGTGAAAGGAAAATGACCAAGTCTTATAAACAATTTCTCTGTTTGCTCTGATAACGCAACATGTAAAAAATCACTTGTCATCAGCCTCTGCTGCCGCCTCTCTGATGGAGACACTCCATCCATTGATGGTCTGTCCCCAGGAGGGCTTCCCAGCGCAGCAGAAACATCCACCCCAGTGGAGTACCTATCCCTGGGCACATGGAGTTTCACACTGGGATGGTTGACGGTCCTTACAAGTGTTCACTTCTACAATTTCTGACCAAAAAAAAAAACCCAAACAAACAAAACACGTTTGCCAGGGAGTTTGGTTTGGCATTATAAGAATTTTCTGTGCCGTAATCCTCCTGACTCTAAACATCCCCTCTCCTGTTGGGGTTTCTGGCAGCCCTGGTGCAGCCGGGAGCAGCAGACGAAGCAGCGGCATCGCTTGTCACCAAACGGTGTCTCCGTGTCACCCACCTGGCTCTTGTTCTTCATTGCCTTGTGCATGGGAAAATACTAACATCAGAGAAGATCAATGGCAAACGGCACATTGATTCAGTTCAAAACTTTTGAGGAATGCTTTGGAGCCTAATTATTGTGACAAACAGTGGAAATGTCTAATTATCAAGGAAAGCAGAACCCCCTGGCACAAGACAGAGAGGAGGAACCGGGGTAAACAGAGGTAGAAAAGAGGTGTGAGAATGAAACAGCAGGTCCCGGAAAAGTGGCGTAGCTGCCCTGGGGGAGGCAAGGGCTGGCAATAAAAGCAGGGAAAAAGGAGAAAGGAGTGAGTATGGAACCTGCAGGGAAGAGAGACATAGAAGATGCTGGGATTAGGGAGATGCTTTGGTTGGGCGCCTTCCCTAACACCAGCCCCAACGGAGAGCAGCCCGGTGAGGCTGCTTGGGCACTTGGAGGTTTTGCCCTTTCCCCCCTCTCAGGCAGCCAACACTATCTGGAGAAGGAGGAGGAGGAGGAGGAAGAAGAATCCCCTGGCAATTGCAGCCAGCTGTGCTCCCTGCCTGTCAGCAACAGGGTGCCTCCCTGCATCCCACCCTTTTCCTTACGTGCCCAGCCAGGAGGGGAGAGGAGACGGCAGCTCTCTCTACAGCTCCCCTGGAACAGGGGAATGGAGGATCCCAGGATGGAAGGGGTGTGCGCTGGTAAGTGTGGGGAGAGCTGCTCTGGGCTGGGGGGCTGCTGGGGAGGCAGAGCAGGGGGAGGGTTTAAGAGAATCTAAAGAACTGTCATCCCTTTCTTCTGCCCCCCCCCCTTTTTTTTAAATCATCTGTAGCACTAGAAATTACTTTCTGCTATAATTCACATATTAATTAGTACACATTATCACTTTATTTATCCCAATGAACTGACACAGCTGGAAAACTTATGTCTCCGACCACAGTCTTGCCCTTCCCCCACCCAATGAGCCCAAGAGCAATGGCCCATATGCTCCCCAGTCACATCTGCGTTGTGCTCTCCGGCAGCCACATATGTTCACGGCTACCTTGCTCCGAGGCAGCTCCTAAACATGCTGCATTTCCCCCTGCTGCCTCAACAGCATGTGATGCGTTTCCTCACTCCTGTGTTGCCTGATGGTGCAGGGTATCCTCGTCCTCAGACCATCCATCACTCCTGCCGGCCCTTCCAGGGTACCTCACAGGGACCCTGTGGCTCTGGCTGGCCCTGGCCCTGCGGTCACCTCCCTGGTGTGGCACTCTCCCATGGTTCTATTCCTAACATCATCAGGAGATAGGGCTTTTTTTTCTAAATAATACTGGCGAGGTGTTTGCGTTCCTTGTCCCTGACACCTAATGCCACCACAGCCAGCTGTGGCAAAAGCATCCTTTTCTCAAAGCACCTGGCAGTGGCTGCTGGGGGCCACGGCCAGAGGAGGGCACGGCCAGAGGAGGAGGACATGGCTCTGCCTCAGCAGCTCTGGCTGCGGTGGTGGCACGCTGTGTCCCTTGGCAGCCCGGGTGAGCCAGAGGAGCGCTTGGCTTACAGGAGCAAAAAAGCATCTGCTGTTCCTCATTGCTGCACAAGCAAACCTGAACCGGGTGGTTGAAGTCCCACTTCTAAAGCATATAGCAGGAAGCATGTAGTAAACAGTAGTAATTGGGATAATTAAATTATCTCCTTGTGTGAAATATCCAGTGGATATAACCCTCTCAGTGGAGCGCAGATGGGTGCTGCTGACAGTCATGGCTGTTCCCCTCGCTTTATGGATGCTTTTGGCTGCCTTTAGGAGCAGTGATGATAGGTGCAAAGCTGGATCAGAGTCAGAGGAGAAACACCCAAACCAGCAAGCCGAGGTTCACCCTGGGGATAGTCGACCCCTCCAACGCACGCAGGGCAACCGAGGTTTGCTAGCTACTGCCGAGCGCCAGGCTCCTGCTGGAGATGCCTATTTTCCAGCAGGGTTTAAACAAGTGACTTATGATCATGGGAGTTCCTGCAGGAAAGGAGAAAAGCTAAACGGGGACCCGCTGGTGAGAGAAGAGCAGTCAGTTTGCTGACCAACTGGGGCGGGGGGGGGAAGGCAAACAAAAACCAAAACCCAGCAAAATCCCCCCAAACCCCAGCTCAAGAAGCACAGCTTTTCTTTAATGCCTGCACATGCCCTCCCCTGGGAGCTGCCTAATGAGGAGTTACGGCAGCTGGTAGGCACAGGAGCTTAGAGGTCAGGCAGCCGAGTCCCTGCCGTCACGAGCACGCTTTATTTTCCCCGAGCCTCAAGTTCTGATGAGATATGAAGGAAACCGCATGCCAAGCGATGATAAAACTTCAGAGTACGTTTAACACCAAATAATCTCAATATTCAAATAACAAGGGCTGCGAGTGTCCGATAGCCGCACTGCTCATCCCTCGCAGGACAAAACTGCCCCCCACAGAGCGCGTGTCTCGGGGTCAAATACACATATCGTGTGTTGCGTTAGGGACAGGAATGTGGGATGGAGGATCCCAATGGGCAATGAAATACTTGCTTGACTTTGAATCCCTGGAATCTGTTTCCAGTGATTTTTATTTTTTTAATCTCTTTAATTCTATTGTGATTTCCCATTATTGCAGCCTTCCAGTACCTAAAGGGGGCCTACAGGAGAGCTGGGGAGGGACTTTTTACAAGGGCACGTAGTGATAGGACGAGGGGGAATGGCTTCAAACTGGAAGAGGGCAGGTTTAGATTGAACATTAGGAAGAAGTTTTTCACTTTGAGGGTGGTAAGGCACTGGAACAGGTTGCCCAGAGAGGTTGTTGAGGCCCCATCCCTGGAGGTGTTCAAGGCCAGGCTGGACGTGGCCTTGGGCAACCTGGTCTAGTGGGAGGTGTCCCTGCCTATGGCAGGGGGGTTGGAACTCGATGATCTTCAAGGTCCTTTCCAACCTAAACCATTCTATGATTCTATGATTAAGTGTGTGGGCAAAGCCTTCATTTTAATCTTGGTTTTGTTACTATGCTAATGAAACTCTGGTCTTTCCTGAGTGGTAACTGTTAAAGCAGGTAGTGCAGAAATAAACATTGTCTTTGCAGTAAATTTGATGCTTCTTTTTGCTAACCAGGAAGATACTTCGCATGGGCATATAAGCAATTACATGATTTAAGTTACATTTATTCAAATTTTTAATTAAATGTAGAAAACTAGTATTTTTAGTATTTATGTTAATTAAATGACAATACAATAAATAACATAGGTCTATAAAAACTAAAGGTTATCATTAAGTTGATTTGTTCTCTAAACGAATTGATTTCCATGATGAATGCATGTTATCTTTAGTTCAGGAGTTGACCTTGTTGTCCCCAGTGCCGCAGGCTACATGTCGACAGCGCAGCGTGGGGCTGGGCCCACGCTGCAGCCACTTCACTGCCAACATCTTACCAAAAGACAATTGGCCACAGTCAAAAAGATGGGAAAGAAGGGATTAAATGGGGAAAAACTTCTTTCTCAGACTTCTAAGGGAGAAATGAGGGGCACTGTCAAGAAGTACGAGTCAGTAGCAGTCAAGGAACTTGCACAGAGTATGAGGGAAAGCAAATCTTCAGTGTGGATAAAGGAAGGCAAAATTATTAAAAACTATGGAGGTAGTGAATAACTTAAAAATATATGTCTAGTGAAAGTTAAGTGTCAGAACTGTTGGGGGAAAAAAGATATTTAGGACAGTGCTTGGGGGCATAATTAGGAGCTTTAGGATGAAAAGGGAAAAATGGAGGGAAAAAAAAAAAACAACTTGTGGCAATTTCAGGAAAACATCCCCACAGTGATTTAGCTCAGCAGTTTGGCCCACGGTTACCTCACCTCTTATCAGTTGGGCCAGGCCTCTGCATCGCGGTGGCAAAGATGTCCCAGCTGGAGGCAGGCCGGGCACAGCACCCCTTGGTCCAGCCCTCCATCCCGGCAGACCCGCAGGGATGCAGGGCAGCCTGGCACGTGTGCGGCGCGTTGGACCCGCTATGCGTGGTGTGTGGGACACGCGCACCACCCGGGACAGCAGCGTGTGTGCCCCCCATGTCTGTGGCCCGGGTGCAAGGCTCCTTCCCCAGATGGGGGCCACGTCTGCCCTCCAACTCCCTGCTGGAGGGATGCGTCGCCATCCCCCATTGCGGCTGCGGGGCAGGGGGAAACACGCCACTGCGTGCTGGGGCCGTACGTGGGCAGCCTCTGCCCAGGCTTCGGGAGAGCCCTGCAACGAGGGAAGCAAGCTGCCTTCTGAAACAAGAATGCGAACTTCTGTTTACGCCAGATTAGCTGACAGGGTGGAAAAACCTGTTATTTATGATTTTGTGCAATACCAAACTTTTCCTGCCCTTCCCCCTCCGATGGCAACGGAAGAAGCAAAGGCTTCTAAAAGGCATAGATGATATCCTTGCTCTGTTCCTGACCTAATTTTTGCATGCTGATGGATGTTCTGCAATGTTTTTATTATAGCTATAATTATATTGCAATAAGGGGGAAAAAAACATGTAGTGAACCTAGCAATCAAGGATTTCTTTTTTAGTCATGCGAAATTACTGCTTAGCAACTGCACATCGGCCCTAGAAAGCTTATGTAATGCAGGAGAAGGAGGGTGTTGGATTAAAGCGATTGCTGAGCAAACCATGTAAGGCAAGAGTGCCTTCTGCTTCGGTCACACGCCAGCAGGAGCGTAAGTAACCGGCAGAAGACACGTGCCCAAGAGCCGGGCGAGAGAAGCTGGATGCGGGGCTTCTTATTGCACCTCCATCACCCCTCCCCGGGGTCACCTCTCTGCAGCACTGGGCTGGTTAGCGCTGCGAGCTCTGCCTCCAACAGAACATGAGGACCCTGGGCCGATGAGGTGAGAGGAGGAAGCCTTACATCAAGTGATCTGGTTCTTCTTCAGTTCTTCAGCACGCTCTGCCTCTGGTCATGGGCATTTCAGGTTATAGTGTTCTCCAGAGCCCTTGCACAGACTGATCGTTTCTTCATGCTGGCCTGATTTGCTCTCTGCCTGATCTGGGCCACACCACAGAGATAATCTTCTTTGATGCCACCTTCTGTATCTCAATTTGGACAGCACAATTCATGAACTTCTCTAATGTCTGTTGGTGGTTGCGTGGGCAGAGTACCACTGTTTCTTATTTGATCTCTCCCAAGAGTGATGTCAATAAGCTGCTTGAGGAATTTCTTTAGGAGCTTTTAGTTAGGTATCCTTTCCTATTTCTCATGTAAGTATTTTGTCTCAAGGACATGTGTAGCTCCTTGTATTACTCAGGTCTTTATCGCTACTCTGCCTTGGTGGATTGGAGCAAACGGTTCTTAGGCCTCTGGGAGCCTTTGATTAATGTATTTCCTGAGGCAATTAGGCATTGTTTTGAAAAATACATTTGGCAGCCAACCAGGATTCATTTTCAAGCACTATGTTGCCTATAATTTTTGCTTCTTGCATTCAAACTCTAGGCTTGATAGCTAAGCTTTTTTTTTTTCTTTCTTCTTGCCTCTTATTTTCATGCCTTATTACTAACTGTGTCAGTAACGCAAATAGGATTGTCCAAACTATTAAAATTACTCATTTTGTAGATTAATATTCATAAGGTGCTGTATCCTAAAGCCTACTTGAAGGATCACTCACTAAACCCAGAAGAACTTAGCACAGCACAATGCTGTTGCCCACTGCTCGTCTCCAGCACCTACTCCGGTCTCAAAAAGGGAAAGGAGAGAGATTCCTTTAATTGCTTTTTGTTCTTTTATCCCCTTCCATGTTCTCCAGCATCATGATGCTGGACACATGTTGTTTGTACCATGCAATAACTCTCAGATGACATCTTCCAGTAAACTACCGGAATTCAGGTACACTGACGTTGCTGCAAGGTGAGATAGGCACCATCAACGTGGTGCAGTACAAGATACTCCACAAAAAAAGAGGTTCACAGCCCAGCTGAGCACCTTTATTAAAGGAGGCAGAGGCCAGAAATCAAATACATGTGGAGGAGTTGTAGCATCTGTCACAAGCTGTTCCCTAGGTGAGTTGCAATGACACTTGCAAATTATTTCCTCACAGAAAACTGTGAACTTCTCCTGGAAGTAGTTCCCCAACCCACACGTAATCCTGCCTTTCAGAGAAAAGGCATCATTTCCAAATGTGTTACAATAGAGTAGATATATTGGTTTTCAATCTTGTTTTTTAAAAAAAAACAAAGCAAAACACCCACAGTGGTCCATGTGCACCAACCCAGATGCTCACCCTTCTGAATCATTTCCAATATGGTGCAATGCCAAGTCTCCACAGCTCCTTCATGCCCCCTCATTGGAGGGAGAGTTGAGGTCTGCCCACGGCTTACTTGGAAGTTCTCTCTCCATAATGTAAATCAAGAAGGGTTGGTCTGAAGTTAGAGCAGAGAAGCGACCTGCATTGCCTGGTGGGGCTATTGGCAGTGGAGGAGCCCAATGAAGGAGTTGGAGGTACTGCCATGGAAAGCGTGAGCTGGCTTGTTCCGTGGTCTGTGTCTACCCTTGGGTTGGAAATCTCTCCCAGCATTAGGAGGGATCTGACATTCTCCTTCTCTTGGGCTGGTGGGAGGAAAACCCCCACTGATGTTCCCTTTTCCATCTACAGTTCTGATACTGGGTTTAGCCTCACTCCTAAGCCATCATGTCAGTTTGCTAATAGTGTTAATTAAGATCAGAAAACTAATCTGCCAGTGCATCTACACCCAAGTCTCCTTCTGTTACGAGTAACTTGAACAGTGAACAGCTACCTAACCCCCCCCTGCTAAAGCTTCCCTGGGCTCCAGTCAAAGACTCCTTTCAGTATGACAAATGAAGAGGCAAATACAGTTTGGGAAGGTGAAGGTAACGAACCAAACACTTTGCTTCACCTCACCGTGCCGGCTGAGAGCTTCCCAAGTGGCCATGGCTGCTGGTAGGTAGGGACCAGAAGCAGTGTGGGCATACCAGCACCGTTCCTTGCTCTCTCCCTTAGTGGTCGGAAAGTGGCCAGCACGGTGCCAGTGGGGCAGCCCACCCTACACCTGCCCACGTCTTGTAGGTGCGTTAACTTTGTAACGGGATGGAAGGTAGCTAATCTGTCTCTTGCTGAATGTTTGCAACGTACACAGAAATTGTATCCTTCATGTCATAAAAATACATGTTTTACCTCAAATCAGGACACTTAGTGATGGCGGTATGGGACTGGCTGGGCGCTGTACACAATGACGCCTATCATGGGGACACGAAGGGCTGCTGGCACCGGAAAGCCGCTTGCCGTGCCGCACTTCAGCGCGCTGTAAGCTGCCAGATGTGAAGGCAGACTGTCTGCTTGAAAACAAAACGCAAACTCAAGGGCTGTGTGACAAGTCGGTGTAGATGTGGCCTTCGTCTGCTAGGAGGATGAATTTTCACGATTAGGCTAATCTGAAAACTAGATTTTGTTAAGAATCATTAAGATGGAACTCTACTCTCTCTTTCAATGCCAGTTTCTCTTTCGTGGCTGTTACTTGTCCTGCTTTTGCTCCTGCGCTGCGTGTGTTACGCTCAGGTCGCTCCCCTTTGCTGCCTTGTGTGTTTACCAAGATACTGCCCCAACTGTCTGGAGTGGGGTGTTTTGAACACCTGTCAAATCCTAAATACAGGTGAGGAGGGAGATCTAGAATTTGGCTTCATGTGCAATCCACAGTACAAAGTTAGTGTGAGCTGTCAGAGGAGTGGGAACCACCTCCCGACTCCTTCCCGGCCTTCAGTCCCACCAAAACGTGCCTCACCGCTCCAACCCCCCTCTCCTGTGGGAACCCAGAGCCCCCACGCGCTGCAAAATATACTCCAAAAATTGGGTTTTTTAACACTTTAGTTAGCACTTTTAAGGTGTTTCTTGAGTTGAGGGTATGTTTTTATTTTCCTGTTTTATCAGTTATAAACTTAAGTTTGTAAGTTCCCTGTTGTCCAACACAGGAGGAACAGGGCAAAGCTCTTGCAGCCTACGAAGGAGGCAAAATAAACTTCATGTGACAGGTGAGAGCTATGCACCAAGAACCACAGAAGTCAGTATTTTCCATTAATTACCCACAAAATGCTGTGCGTGTGCTGGCAAAGATCCCAACATAAGCAATAAAAATGAGTATTTTGGCATGAGGTCAGTCCCGGGTAAAGCACACATCAACAAATCCGAGTGTGTCATATGCAGGAGCAGAAATCCATCCCTGGGACGAGTGGAGGACGGTGTTTCCTGCTCTAAAACGCCGTGGTGGCTCAGGTAGCACAGTGAGGTAAATGTTGACTTTGTAAAGGCGACCACTGCAGCTCCGGGTGAGAGGGATGCTTTGCAGAGATCTCCGTTAAGTGTTTTTTTGGGATCAGTGACGGCTTAGGGAGGGGAAGCGCTGTGTGCGAAGGGAGAGAGTGCTCTGCCACTTGGCCTAGTTGTAGAATTAAAAATAAAATAAGCTTGTTTCTAGGTGTTTATCCAGCTAATGCTAGCAATGAGAGAATCTGCACCTCAAAGCTAGAAATCCCAGGGCTCTCGCGGGGTTACAGAGGCGTTCTCAGGGTCGCAAAAGTTTATCCTAGTTGCACTTAGCGCAGGTGTGATGTGGGATGACGGTTTAGCGTGCCTGCCTCTCGCCATGGTGCGAGCCCTCCACGGGAAGCAGGTGATGTCCAGATGGATGTTTGTGCTCTCATCCCGTAGCCGGGGCTATGCGGGGAATGCGCCGTGGGGTGCTTCTTGTTCCAGGAGTTAATTGCTTTTGTATTTGGGAGTGAAGACATTGCAAAAGGGTTGTAGTCAATTATATCCTTATGCCAGCAATCAGAGAAGAGCCTGCATCTGTCAGTTAAGAGCTAAGTTGTGATTATTTTTTTTTTCCTTCCCTGTGAACTGGATGAGAGAAGCAGGTAACCAGATTTTAAGCATTAAAACCTACTTTCTACATTGCCAGTTCTTCTTTCCCCCGGCTGCGTAGTGGAGCTCTCCCCAGAATGTCTTCAGGAAAACTTCAAATTACAGAATACCGGCCCAAATGTGCCAGACCTCACAGGAGCTGAACAAGGGGCCTGCTTTTATCTAAAGCTAAAATTGAACAGTCTGCACTGCAATTATTCCAGTGGAGAATCATCTGCATTTAAAAACAGATCTGTGTATTTAAACATGTAAACATGAATATCCAGAGATCTACTTCATGCTGTCTGTGGTCCCAGTCATGAGAGCCGCTGTATGAAATGGGGTAGGGCTATGANGTATCCAGAGATCTACTTCAGGCTACATGCTGTCTGTGGTCCCAGTCATGAGAGCCGCTGTATGAAATGGGGTAGGGCTATGATGTGATGCACATGCATTTCCAGCAGTCAGGCAATGCCAGGGTCTACTTTCTGCGCTTGTAGTAGATCAATTACACACTTAAAAAAGCAAATCACCATCAGAATATGTACCCAAAATATAATATGATGATATAATGACATCTCCAGAGGCAGACGCTTCTAGGAGGGCACTTGAGAGCCCAAAGCTTGCGTAAGCATTGCCTTGGATGTCTCCACTCTCAGTATATGGCAGAGAGGGCAGTGCCCACCTGGGTCCACCCCATTGACACCCAGGCCACTGTCACTGGCCACTTTCACTATCAGTTGTCAGCCTTGTGCCTCACAGAGTTTTTCAGCATCTGCAGAGAGAAAACTTCTGCCTGGTGGCTGCAGATGAAGTTCAGAGCAAACTGCAAGAACGGCTTTGCAGGTGCTGAACTCACTCTTGGCTTGGCACCAGTTTGTCGCAGTCTTCCAAATACGTTTAAATCTAGTGAAGCCTGGGTGTGTTTTCTACCTCACTAACCAAGTCTGTGCAGTCATAGAATCATAGATTCATAGAATGGTTTAGGTTGGAAAGGACCTTGAAGATCATCGAGTTCCAACCCCCCTGCCATAGGCAGGGACACCTCCCACTAGACCAGGTTGCCCAAGGCCACGTCCAGCCTGGCCTTGAACACCTCCAGGGATGGGGACCCAACAACCTCTCTGGGCAACCTGTTCCAGTGCCTCACCACCCTCAAAGTGAAAAATTTCTTCCTAATGTTCAATCTAAACCTGCCCTCTTCCAGTTTGAAGCCATTCCCCCTTGTCCTGTCACTACACGCCCTAGTAAAAAGTCCTTCCCCAGCTCTCCTGTAGGCCCCCTTTAGGTACTGAAAGGCCACAATAAGATCTCCCCGGAGCCTTCTCTTCTCCAGGCTGAACAGCTCCAACTCCTTCAGCCTCTCCTCATAGGAGAGGTGCTCCAGCCCATACGCTGCTTAGACTGGGCGTTGGTGGAATAGTGCTTCTGGGCACAGGGACGATGGGGTTTGTGTTTCAGTTATAGAATGACAGTTCAGATCAAATTGCTCTTTCTCCCTCTTTTAATATCTCTAGGACAAATCTCGTGCACGGGATTTTTTCTGTAGTAACAGGTAGCAGTAGTGGCCTGTACCAGGCAGAGTGCATTTTCCAGCCAGTGATTTGTGCTACTGGAAAAAGGCAGAGTTTTAATAACTTTAATACAGGTGTCATCTAACCGCATCCGAGTATAAGTGAGATTTTCCTGGCCGTAGAAACAGAGTATCTGAGGAGTCCTGCTGTGCAGGAGAGTCTTCATGAGGGGATGGACCAGCAAAGCTGTCCCTTTGCTGTCCTTGCCACTCTAGCATGGCTCATGCAAGCTGCTCTGCTGACAGAGTGGCCCGCAGGAGCAGGGCAGAGCAAACATCATGTCTAATGGACTTGTCCTCTTTCCCTGTCTTGTTTGGCTTTCCAGCGTGACTCACCTGGGTCCCAGAGATAAGCCCTAGTCCTCAGATAGAAGCCCTAGAAGCCGCCTTGTCAGGGATGATAGCTGGAGATGAATTTACCACTGCTTTATTCAGCAACTTTATTCAGCTCCAGGGCTGGCTTCCTGGGGTTTCCACAACAGAAAGGCAATGTGAAGCTGCAACCTTCTTACCAATTCCTCTGACACTTTGTGCTGGTCAGTTTGTGCCTGTCATCTCAGTCGATTGTGTTGGCAGCTACTTCTGGTCTCCATTTTCATTACTGCACATGCCTTGCTCACGCTGGGTAAATGGGGGTCTGTTGCCAGTGTCATTTTTGTCCGAGCAGCATGACCGTGAGGATTGATGCCCCTTTAAAGGAGAGCAGTGTTTCTCCTCACCTGCAATAGGTTAACATTTGTGCCACTGATCTAACTACGTATTTTGTGATTGTGGTTTCTCTTTTTGACTGTGAGCCTTTTCCATGCTCTTTCTTTCCAGACTCAAAGTCCTTTTTTTCAGAAGCATCCTTCTAATTAGATAAACGTGCACCATGTCTATGCTATAATATGTAAGCTCTGTAACTGCAGAGGTTATATTCACCACTTTTGAGTGAGTTTTTTGATATTTTTAATTCCTTTGGCCTGTGTAAAAGAAAAAAAAAAAAAAAAAGATGCTGAAAACAACTTTGCTACCAACATCCATGGGGATAAAACATATTTGCAGGATGGCTGAGGTCTGTCTCAGTATGGAAAACTGCAACTTTGAATTCCTTGCTTTGTGGAATTAAATCCTACCCATCGATATGCACTAATGTGTATATTAATGTTTAGCATGTTCTTGTGGGCACTGGAATAAACAGGGGAAGTCCAGTCCATGACCATCTCAAGACTGTCGTTAATTCCTTGAACGCATTTCTTCTTGAAAATATTTACTCCCTCTGTTTTGCTCTTGCAAGGGGTTGTTTGCGATCGTTCTCTCTCAAATGCCCGTCGTGTGCCCACTGCATCTTTTTTAGCCATCTGTTGCCATCTGGTGGCAACAGCATTGAGCCACCACACTCGTGCGAGATGGCTTCCAGCGGGAAATATGTGCCATGCTGTCTATAACTAGAGGCAATCTGGTAACAAACACATGGCAAATTCACAAATTGCTTGTCTAACCATCTGCCTTCTCTTACCCAGTGTTGCCATAATCTACTGTCACCAGCAATGCCATTTTTTTCTGATACAAAAATGCATTAAAAACATGCATATACTGCATTTGGAAGCTAAAAAAAAAAAACCAAATGAACACTGCTATTATTTTTCGGGTTTTGTGCTCTTAATTTCCCTGATGTAATATCTACCTTTTCTCTCTTCTTTTTACTAATTTCACTTCTGTGTCCTCCATGCAGACCCTGCAGCCGTTGGAGCCTCCTGCATCCACTCTTTCTAGTCGGGCATTGCGTTTATGCACGCAGTTCTGTGACAAAGATTTCGGTGAAAATCTTGTATTCCTCACCCTGCCAAAAGCATTAGGTATTCTGCTCACTTGTAACTTGGCTGTATGATATCACCCTGCCAAAAAGACTTATCTGCAGTAGTATTTGTTCACGACTTCCTTCAGGCTGGAGTGGGCAGAAGCCCCTGCAGCACTCGTTCCTGGTACACGAATGGAAGGAGCGATGCCCTAAATTCAGCTGGTGGTGACTTCTGCTTCTTTCCAGTTGAGACGGATGAGACCTGGTCTGCCGGGTTAGCAGGGTGGGAAGTGGGTTTGGGCCAAGGTCTGGGGTGGGGAGGGTCTCATAAACCAAATCAGAAAGCTCGGAGTTGAGATAGACGTGAAAAGGGTTTTTCTGTGTGGGGATAAAACATTTGCCAAAAAAAATCTCTGAATGCTCTGAAGGCAAAAAACCCCAAACCCTTCTTAGCAATGGAACAAATTCAGGCACTCGGTATAGCTCATCCCCTCCCCTGGCTTTTTCATCTCGGTCGTGATGGGTCACATTCCCCCGTTAACAACAAGCAGCATTCACTTCTCTGTCCACATTTAATCGCAGCAGCTCGGGTTGCCTTGATTTTTTGGGGAGGGAAACAGTCCTGTGTCTCTGCCAGTGAACATTTCTTGGAGCCAGGCTGTCACTCCGCAAAGGCCTTCTCCAAATACCTGCTCCTGCCTCTTCCAGCCTGAGCTCTGACTTCTAGCCAGTGAGGTGGAGGTGGCTCCCAGGTCAGAGGGCTGCTCTCAGGTCAGCCCAGCGGAAAGACAAAGAACCCACCCAAAACCTGCAGACTTTCGTGGGCTCCTACAGGTTCTGCATCCTACGGAATCCAAGCAGCTAGACCTTTTTTTTTTTCTTTTTTTCTTGGAGGGGGGAGGCAGAAACTTATGTTACCCAAGAGCTATAATTTGCCAAAGACCATGGTAACACTCTCCTACATCTGTTTTGGAGCGAACCTGCCAGCCCTGCCTTGGGTGGGCAGGAATGCTTTGAGAGACCCCGAGAGGATCTGGAGGGGCATCGTCAGCATTCCCGCAATGCCTCCGTGCAATTGTATCTCTGCCGGGCACGGCAGCTGCCTGGCTTGGGATAAAGGTTGGAAGCAGCCGGTCGCTTGTTTGAAATAAGATACCTGCAACAATGGGAGCTGCTGGCCAGGGCACAGGCCAGGGACAAGACCAGAGTCATGTAGATGAAGAGTTTTTACTGGAGGATAAATGTAGATGCAGAGGCTGAATGCTGAGTTAGTGGAGGTGGGGGAGTGAGGGGGAGTTATTTAAAAAAAAATAATAATAATTACAATAATAATAAAGGTATCCAGCAAGAAACACCAAACCAGCTGGCAGACAGCACAAAGGATATTCAGAAGAAATAGAAAGTACATCTGGTGTCACCCAGAGGCAAAGCTAAGAAATGTTTTTGTGGGGAACGTTTTCTGGAGAAAGAAATTTGGAGTGGCGTGTAAGAATGGCTGTGGCAGGTCATGTAGTGCAATGTCCTGTCTCCAAACAGCGGGTGCCTGGGGAAAAGTGCAAGAACAGCTTAAGCATTAGGCAATACTTCCCCAGGACACTACCCCAGCCTCCTGGGACTTGTGAGTCTGGGACTTCTGTGACAGACTTCTTGGGGGGTGGGGTGGTGGCATTTAATAGTATGAAATTAATTTATCAAACCAATTTTTCTGAATACACACAAACTTCTGGCAGCCAGACACTCCCGTGGCACCAAGTTCCACTGCAGACATGCTGTGTGAAGGAGGGTCTTGGCTGAGCCTGCCAACTCTAAGTTTCCCTTGATGCCCTCTACTTTTTTGCACTGGGAGAGCAAGTGAATCCAAATCTGCCTTCTCCAGACCATTTGGGATTTTAAAGACCCTACTAAATCTCTTTCTCTCTCTGGCTTCTCTTCCATTCTGAAGGTTCATACTATCTATCTGTTCCAGGTACAGAAGCCAGTTTTTACCGTGGATGTGGTCATTGTTTTCTCCTGGGCCTTTTCCAAGTCTCCTTTTGAAACCAGAGGACCAGAACTGCAAAGAGCACTCAGGACACCATGGATTTATAGCAGCATCTTTCCTATTTGCTTCATCTCCTTTCCAAGGAACTGATGGACTTGCTTTTCTCATGCTGCTGAGCATTCCACAGAACCTTCTATCTCAATATTTTGTTCCTGAGTGATATCCGTGAGCTCAGAGGTCATCATATACATAGATATATATATAAAAATTCTTCACAGTTGGTTGTTTTCTTTGCTAGCCTGAATCACTGAGTATTATTACCAAACACCTCACTTTTCACCCCTTTTCTGGGTGATTTATGACAATACTGAGCAAGCATTATCATGCCCTGCAGGAATCCACTGGATCTGCCCTTCTATAGAAACCAATCGTATTCCAACCATTTGCCTTTCACAGTTCAGTAAGTCTATAGGTATCTATGAGAGGGTTTTCCTTCTTACTTTAGGTCACTTAGGTTAGTTAGCAGCTTTCAAGGGGGTGACTCTACAGAGTACTTCCTGAAAATCCCAGGAGATTCGAGGAGATGGATCTCTCTTGAACGTATTTGTTCACTTCTTCAAAGATTTCTGATCCATCTGTGAAGCAAGGGGAGGGAGCAGCCTCATCCCAGTGCAGTCTGTACGCTGGTGAGGGTGCATCAGAAATAAATGACTGCGATCTGTTTTCCCTTGGAGAAACAAAATCCCAAATCTGGCAAATTGCTCTGGTCACAAAGCGTGATGCACAGCTCTGGGTCTCCAGCTCGGGAAGTTTCTGAGATCTCACCAAAATGTTCACTTACTCAACAGATAATTCCTTCTTATCTTCATTTATATATTTATTTGTTTATTCAGTCACAGATCACATTGCCACTTAGAAAAAAATGACCTTCTGTAAACTGCAGAAGATACTTGACTGGTGAAACACATTGTGCTCCCATTTCCAACCCAGCGGAGCAGTGGCCCTCAGCTGTCATTCCCAAAAACAGGTGCTGGAAATCAATACCTCAGTGGTTATATTTCACCAGCGCCCTGGCAGGAGGCAGCACAATCCTCCTCCGAAGAGACCTTAAAGGCGCTTTGTGTGTGCCTCCGTCTGTACGACTGCAGCAAGAGGGAGCTGGGATGATGAAGGTCCATTGCATACTCCTCCTCATCTCCGCAGGTAAAGGTGTTCCAGCCATTGCCTTGAATGGGGGTCCGCTCCCTCCGGAGCGCGCAGGACCAGGGCTTTGCATGTACATCGCTATGAGCGAATGCGTGTTCTGGGAGCAGCCTGTCTTGCTGATAAGGTTTTATAAACACACCAAATCGTTTAAATGAGAGCTTCGGAGTGCATTGGTAACAGCTCAGGTATTTGTAATTTTGGACATTGGATATCTTGAAGTGAGAAGTTGCTGTGTTTACTTTTTTCTCTCTGTCATCTTTTTGCCATGCCCCCATTTACTCTACTGCTACATGTATTTCAAAATGTGTGAAAGGATCTAGCAAACATGGCTTGAATTGTAAGAATTCATTCCAAGAAATGTCATTAAGTTGTGGGACTGCTGACAAGGAAGCAGACTTGATTTGCAGCTGCATGTGTTGTACCAGAATAATTCTTTTTAAGGTGTCCCTTAAAAAAATAAGTATTTTGTGAAAAACTTTTCAACAAATTCAAGCAGAATACTAAATTCCTACCAAGCCACACCAGAAGGCAGCAATGTGAAGGATTTTAATTGGATTAATAAAGCATGGCAAAGAGCTTGACTCAGATATGATGCTGTGATCATAACTTAAAAATGGAAAGCTGACTCCTGCCCACCCCAGCCCAAGCCCCTGGCAGGGGCAGCAGGCAGTGCTCATCTGCAGCAGACAGCTTTTCTCAGCGGCATCCAAGTATCTTAATATCGTCTCATGGCAGGACAAGGCCGAGACAGAATCCTTGGCATCTCAGCTCAACTATATAAAAGGGGCTGATGAAAAGGCAGTTAGGAAACAAGGGGAAATCCTGGCTTAGGCTGGAGTCAGCAGCAAAGTTCTTGTTGACGTCAATGGCCCCGGAGTCAAACGAAGAGAGGGAAAGGCAAGGATGGGATCTGCCAAAAATGCTTGTGGCGAGGCTCAGCTGTTCTGTTCCCTCTCACTACCTTTAAGGGGGAGTACATACAAAAACATTCCCAAGCCCCCCCTTCTGTTTGCTTTACTCCCCCGTAACAGCGAAGCAGCTACAGTCTGAGTGCATGATGTGCCTGGTTGTTCTGCACCCGGCTATCTGGAAACGGGGTTCATCCAGTTTTCGGTGAGGTGGGAATCTGAGCCCTCACCCCTTGGGAGTAGGGTGCCACGCACGTGCACTGCTGAAGCTGCACTGAAACAGAGCTGCTACCTGCCATTTTCGCTCGTGATGCTCTTCTTCCAAGGGCTTTTTTGTGTAGCACTGCTGAGTCGCGCTGAGCAGCCTGTGGACAGGTTGAGACAAGGACAGGTGGAGACCTTCCCTGAGGAGAGGGAAATACAAGAGTGCATTGTGAATGGTTTCCTTCTGTCTCACCATGAGCACAACCTGAGCAACTCCAGTTGTGGAGAGGAGCTCTTGCTCTGCTTAGACTTCAGATACGAGGAGGCAACGACTGCTGTGCTTGGCCCTGTCCTTTAATGTTGCTGTTACAGACAAGTCTGTGGAATTGAAGGTGATTAAAAATCCCTGATTTATGGGTATTCTCTGCGCTTAACTGTCCACAAGTATTGCACGTAGGCACAGTCGTGTGTTGGAAGAGCCTGGAGGAGATTCCTAACGCTCAGTCCGATGTCCACAATCATGGCTATTTGGTTTTGTTCATCTCCTGGTTGGAGGCTGTTGTTGCCTTACCTAAGCTGACCTCCAGATCAGATAGGTAGTTAGCCCTGCTGACGGTATTTGCAATGCACATAACACACACCTGACATGAGGAGTCACACAGAGGACTCGGCGTTAACCCACCGCCAGCAGCTTGCTGTTGATAGAGTTTCCTTCATGCCCACCTCAGCCTGACAGTGCCATAGCCTGTCCCCTGTCCCATCTCACTGATGTCACCCCTCCTGTTCT
>VUYV01000026.1:3101711-3141478 GCA_008711295.1 Anarhynchus alexandrinus
TAGCTGGAGGTCACACGGTCACACTAGCATGCGTACCTCATGACTTTCCATTTCCAAAGCAAGGGAGGTGCATGTTTCTAGAAAGTACTAAACCTACCCCCAGAAGCGCTGGAAGAGGCTCTCAGTGGCTGAAATCCTCCCTCTTTAGCAATGGACAGACGTCAACCTCAAGTGGAATCCAGACGACTACGGTGGCGTGAAAAAAATCCGCATCCCCTCAGATGATATCTGGAGGCCAGACCTTGTTCTTTACAACAAGTAAGGGGTGCCAGCTGCCTGGGGAGGGAGGGGTACCTCTGCCCCGTGGCACCACTGTGGTGGGGCTGCTTTCCCACAACATCTGGGCCAGTGGGTAGCACACCTGGGCGCAGGCTTCTCCGGGAGCAGACACGATGGCGCTTGGGGGGACCAGTCGATCCGCAGCCAGAGAAATCCTTTTGTGACTATGTTAATTCTGCTGCCCATATTGCTGTTAATATCCTTGTTCCTCTTGCAGCGCAGATGGTGATTTTGCCATCGTTAAATACACCAAAGTCCTTCTGGAGCACACAGGCCTGATCACCTGGACGCCACCAGCTATTTTTAAAAGTTACTGTGAAATTATAGTCACGCACTTCCCATTTGACCAGCAGAACTGCAGTATGAAGTTGGGAACTTGGACATATGATGGTACAGTGGTGGTTATTAACCCGGTAAGCAAGGAGTTTGTAATTGGGAAAAGCAGTAAAGACCTGGATATGTTTTTAGGCAAATCTCAGATTTAGAATGGAACATGACCTTGTTTTGACTATAAATAAGCAGGCACTACCTGTAAAATATATAAGCCCTATTTGTAGATCTAGCATAAAATTTTCTGGTTTGGCTTCTAAAATTCTGCATGCTCACGATTCCTGTGCTCTAACAGTCTCCTACTTGTCTGTCCTCTGACAACTTCACACCATTCCTTATGGTGTTGCCTGTCTGCTTTTGTTTGGTTGTTTGGTTTGGGGTTTTATTTTGCGGGGTGGTGGGTGCTTTTTCTCTGCTCATGACATTCCATTTCCAAGGACTCTTTCCCCATCCCCTCAGGTACGTCTCTGTCTGCAAATATTTAATCAGCCTTTCTCTTCAGTCAACTATCCCTGACTGTTTCTGTAAAATATTTAGTTGAATGCTCTGTGGAGGATGTTATTCTAAGGCAAAATAACATATACAAGAGTGTTTTGCTCACAAAAATACATGAAGTGCCTGAGTTATTGGGAAACCTGTTCCTGAGTAACAGCCAAGTTTTGATTTTGTTCAGAACATCTAATATTAAGAATTTGTATTTTTTTGCTGTCAGGAGAGTGATCGTCCAGATCTGAGCAACTTCATGGAGAGTGGGGAGTGGGTGATGAAGGACTACCGTGGCTGGAAGCACTGGGTTTACTACACTTGCTGCCCTGACACCCCCTACCTGGATATCACCTACCACTTCCTCATGCAGCGCCTGCCCCTCTACTTCATCGTGAATGTCATCATTCCCTGCCTGCTCTTCTCCTTTCTTACCGGGTTAGTTTTTTACCTACCCACAGATTCAGGTACGTAAATTTAGTCATTCTACTGCCATAGAAATTGCTCTGTCTAACAAGTTTCTGAGAATTTCTCACTATTTGAAATCACCAGCCAACTTGAAGGGCAGCGCTTACTAAAATTGGACATTTCAGCTCAAAATAACAGCTCTAAATGTTCTGCAAATAAAGGGTAAGCACCGAAAGCTGAAACTATTGATATAAAAAAATTGGGCTGATTTCTTGCAGAAATCACTGATTAACTATCCAGTTAACTTCTGCAAAACAAAGATTTAGCTATCGGACTTCCATGTTTTGCTGTAGGTAGTGTGTTAGTACGTCACGCAGTAGGTGAGCACACAGGGGCGACTGAGGCCCTTCTGCACCGTGTCCGAACAGAGCGCTTGTTATCTGTTCACACACGTTACCTCCTGTGACACAGAGAATAATCCTGGCCTATTCTGGTCTCCTTTGTCTCTGCTGAGCAGCTCTTGCTCCCTGTAACCATTTTCTCTCCGTCATTCATTTTACTAGTGTCACCTATTCATACTGCTTAATTTCATTAAGCCCCTTCTATGAAATACCTGATGTATTTTTTTTTTTCAGTGGAAAACTTACTAGAAAGTTGAACTGGATAGAAAAAAAAGATGTGTCAGTCATGTTTTGTGGTTCAGTTTTGACATCCTACATACTGGAAGATCTCAAATAGCAACTAACCTCTGGTGTCAGATGTGGTTTTTGCCCACTCAGCCCAGGATGAGCATGCCCCCCAGGAGGCTGTGGAGCAAGCATCAATCAGGTGCATGTACTTCATCATTCAAAATGCACCGCCCATGAAGTGCTCCTGGCAAGTAAGCGTTGCATATCCATCACCCAAACCTCAGCCCAGTCGTGCCTGGTGATTCCCACCTTAATGCTGGAGCTGATGTGTTAGGCTCTCAGGTTCAGCCAGCCTAGTGGATACCGGGAAAGATGATAGCACTCCGGATGCACACACATGTGCTTGTGTAAATAGCCATCGTCCACATCCTATATCTTCTCAAAGAAATACTCTCTGTACTGAATGATATCAAGGAGAGTGGTATTATCTTTTTTTTTTTTTTTTTTTTGCATGGCAGGTGAGAAAATGACTCTCAGCATCTCTGTTCTGCTGTCTTTGACTGTGTTCCTTCTGGTCATTGTGGAGCTGATTCCCTCCACCTCCAGCGCAGTGCCTCTGATAGGCAAATACATGTTGTTTACAATGGTGTTTGTCATCGCTTCAATCATCATCACGGTCATCGTCATCAACACCCACCACCGCTCCCCAAGCACTCACACCATGCCGCACTGGGTCAGGAAGGTGAGCTCTATGGCTTTGCACGTTTCCTGATTTCCACTGAGCACTCCATATTTTATTGGCAGGTTTTCTAATAAAAGTCAACAAGAATTGGGGAAGTCAATGCATCATGCTAAATCTCGCTAGGCACAAGAGCCAGTGTTTACTGCTTAGCTGTGCATAAAGTCAGCAAGACCGCTGAAGTGCTCCTTCAAGTAAGAAAATTGTCCACTGGGGTAGAGCCTGGGCAGGGAGCAGATGAGGCAAAACACGGGCAGCTGAAGGCACAGAGAAAAGAAAATGTCCAGCCGGAATCAGATTACATTTCCTGGTGTAATTCTTCATCTGACTGCAAAGCACTGCTGCCTGCCAGTGGCCAAGTTCGCCGGCCCCTGTGAGTGCAGAGCACAAAGGCCGTCGGGGATACCTGCGTTCAGCATCCCATTTTGCAAAAGGCAGTTTAGCAAAAGCTATGGCCTTTGCTGTACTTCTCCAGCAAACACAGTTGCTCTGCAGTCCTTGGGAAGCACGGAGATCCTTGGACAGTAGTCTAAGTGATAACCACAAGATGTAGAAAAAACTGGATATCTGTCATTACAAGTTCTTTGCCAGGGAGATGGTACCAAAGTGGATCAGTTCAGCTATTTTTGCCTTTTTTTAAGCCTGCCTGGGTTCATATTAAAATGTGACATGAATAGGAGATTGTTCTGTGTATTTCTAATTATACTTTTAAGGCCACAGCTTACATCAGATTCACTCTGCAGCACAAACAATCCCTGCAGAAGGGAGGTTTTAGCAGGCAAACACTGCATGTGCTTAAAATTCCTCTGGCAGCAAGCCTTTGTTACTCCGAAGGAAATTATTGTAAACCACATAGGCATGTATAAAAAACATTTGTAATAGCAAAGTCGAACCTAAGTAGCCAAAAGAGATCCTTTGTAGTCCATTCTTCAAGCCAGATTCATAAGCAATATGTTCCAAATTAGATGAGATCGATAGAGCTCACGCCAGCTCGAGGGTCTGCGCCGGGACGTCGCACCCCCCCCTTCACGTGTAGATGTGTGTATGGCAGCGGGAAATGGTTTCCAGAAAACGAGTGCTGGGCCTGGGGGTGATTCCATCTGCCCCAGGACATAAGGCTGACAAAAGCCCCAGTGTGACTGAGGCGCGGGCTGTGACATACTCCGAGAGGGAATCTGTAGCTGTTCCAGGGCGGGAAGCGATTTGGGAGCGGAGAGGCTTGTCTTTGTTCAGTACACAGCTGCATCTGTAACGCAGCCCCGCAGACCGACAACTGTCGTCTTCTCCCCCTTTGTTTTCAGATCTTTATTGACACAATCCCAAATATCATGTTTTTCTCTACGATGAAACGACCGTCCAGGGATAAACCAGACAAAAATATTTTTGCAGAAGATACCGATATTTCTGAAATTTCTGGGAAGCCAGGTTCTGTGCCTGTCAACTTCTACTCCCCGCTTACCAAAAATCCAGATGTGAAAAACGCTATAGAGGGAATCAAATACATTGCGGAAACAATGAAATCGGACCAAGAAGCCAGTAATGTAAGGCATTTTTTGTGCATGATTCATTTCTTGCTTTCAAACTGCTATTTTTTTGGCAAAATATCCCCGCCTCGCAAAAACACTCCAAGCCCTGGTTTGGCTTTGGCAGGGGACAGCCTTCTCCCCTTGATGCGGTCAACAAGGAGTGACAGATAATTATCGCAGATGGCAATTGACTCTTGGCCCCCCAAAAAAAAGAAAAGGAAAAAAAAAAGCGTCAGTGCTAAGGTTTTGTAAATGTAGTATGTGAAGCTGTAGAGATGGAGTGTCTGTGAGTAGCAAAGCAGTTTCAAGAACTGTAAGCCAATTCCAAAACACATTCCTCCTGTCTCCCACTCAGGCATCTTCCCCCTGCGGTAAGCAAGTTCCTGTCGCTTTTGAAAAGCAAGGAAGCAAGCCAAACTCCCAAAGGCTAGCAGTTTTATCTGAGAAGTGCTAAATGTAACTTACAAATGATAATTCCAATCTCGATCAGGTTTTGGTTTATTCCTGCATGCTACAAGTAGTCCCTGCAAGTGAAGCACGTCATCAGCTACTCTGATGACTGACTTTTTCCACGTTGAAAGCCAAAGGAAGGATAAATGTGTGTAGAGTCACATATGGCAGCGTTCCCCAGGAAAACCTAGCTTGGCCTCCTTCTAGCACATTCAATGCAATTAACCCCCTCTTTTATTTCAGTCATCACAGCTCACGCAGCTTTTGCACAGGTAATTCAGTCCCGTTACTTTGCCTTTCTAAATGATGGTAGACCCTTCGTGTTGAGCCACAGGCTAGCCTGAAGATGGGGGGAGAGTTCTCCGGGACAATAATTTGGCCATCCTCTTGACAAGGAGGCTCCTCCTTCCCACAGGCAGGATTTACACCGCGGTGTTTGTTCCTGTGACCAAATTCCTGGAGCATGTGGAATGGCTCTGGCTGTCGTCTCATGTTGCCCGTGACTCCTATGCCTCTCTGCAGATAAAGTGTTACCTTCAGCAGGGCTGGCGTGGCTTCAGCGCCTCCAGGCTACACTTCCTCCTCGGCTTACAAGGAGGCTCTTCGGGTTACTGGCAAGTGCTCCCTTCGGAAGTGGAGCCCAGCTGCTTGTGTCATCTGGGCACCACTGACACCATTTCCAGGGGGTTTCAGAAGTCAAATTTCCCAAATAAGCTGAAGGTTGTGGCTTCTGAAGGCTGCCACTTCATTGCATTCACTTATGGACCACCTCAAAACAGTATTGATTATCAGCGTCCTCTAGATAATTTACAACAGCATCTTCTACTTGTGGGGCAACTAAGGCAAAAGTAGAGTGTCTTAGGCCAGTACGTGTCACTGCATAAGGCAGAGTTACAGGGTGGAAATCCTGAGCCCTGCTGCACTTAGCACCTCACGCTCTGCTCGCTCTTAGGGTGCTGGGCTCCCACAAAAACATCCAGTGAAAACGCGGTCGCAGAGCAAGTGGTTCACGGTGTCCCACAGCTGGAAAAAAGACTAAGGCAGCAACAGGGAAGGTTTTCCTAGACCTTAGAGTGTGTATGAGGCATGGAGAGCAGGGACTAGAGCTACATTAACGTCAATTGTTTTGGTATCCCAAGAGAATGAAAAAGCACTAGAAAAACAAAAGCCGGTTGGGTAAAAACAAGTGTTTTTCTGTCAACATTTTAAACTCTCTTTCAAAAGCAACCATTTGACTAAAAATTAAGCTTTTCAACATTTCTTTTTAGTGAAATTATTCACCAAATTACCAGGGTTTCTAAACAGTTTAGTCTTGAAACTTGCATTTCTAGGTAGTTTAGGCTTTCTCAACCACTGACCTGCTTTTGAGAAGAAAATGAGTATTTTTTGCATAATAATAGTGGAACTTAAGGAAGAGCCTTTCCCTTGTTCAAGACAGTAAATTACAAGAATGCCCATAACAAACATGGCTCTGCAGAGATTTTACCATCTCCTTTGTTTCTTTCCCAGGCTGCAGAAGAATGGAAGTTTGTTGCGATGGTGGTTGATCATCTTCTCCTTGGCATATTTATGCTAGTTTGTATTATAGGAACATTAGCTGTATTTGCTGGTCGCCTTATTGAATTAAATCAGCAAGGATGAACATCAACTGGAAACTATTTGCTACCCTGGTCAGCATCTGAAAGCATCTTAACCATCAAAACCTGGCCAGCCTCCGAAAGTTTCACAGACAGGAATCGGTCCCTGCTGGGAAAGAGCAGGGAAAATAAAATGTAAGGCTCCATACTTAGCACTTCTGAGCTGCTGCTCAGTGGCATTTCACTGCCAACAAGAAACACTCGGCGTTACTGGTAGACTGAATGGCTGTCAGCCAGGTTTTGATCCATTTTACCATTTATTAAAAATGTTAATGTATTAATAAGACTGTCTGACTTTGTAACCCACAGATACAATTCCAGTGAAATCAATAGCAGTGTGTAATAAGCTTTAGCTGAGCTGTAAATCTGTATCCAACTTTAGTGTTCAAGCTGGTTTCAATATCTGCTCTGTGGTTTTTGTATTGGCAGAGTCACAAATGACTCCTCTTGTAACACTAGATGTAACCAGCAGAAATATCTCAAACTCCATGCCTAAGCACTTGATTTTTATACACGTATCTGAAATGACTGACTGTCATATGTGACTCTACCTGCAGAAACTCTGATACAGCAAAGAGGAGGGACTGTTCTTTACTGTGGGAAGGATCCAGCCTCAGCCAGTTGGGTGCCACAGGTATTTTTTGCTATCAACTCCCATAGTAAAGGACTTGTAGTGGAGGATTTTTTGCCCTGTTTTTTCACCAAGCCCTGCTCTGTGACCATCAGGCATCCCAGTGACTATGTTACAGTTGCTGCCCTCTTATTTTTACCTGCTAATACTCATTATAAGAAGCCCCACACTCATTATGTATTAACGCTCAGGATTTTCAGTTGTCAACAGAGATGTTCTGCAATTCCATCCTAAAGGAAAAGCTTAGGCTGGAGGGGAAAGGATGGTATCCATAGGATAACCCCTGTACTCAGTTATTCTGCTCCAGGAAGGTTGGTTTCCACTCTCTATTTTGAGTGATGCCTAACGTGGGGGCAGTTTCAAATTTGGGGGTGCTCAGTATGATGTCTTAAACACCATTCTCTCTGTTTGCTGAAAACTGTCCCCTGCCCTGCTGAAATAGATCATGAGCATTAAAGCCAGACACAGCATCACAAAGATCATTCCTAGAGCAAGTGTGCATCTCAGTTTTAGTTATGTATGACGAAATGACAGGACCCCTCCTTCTCTAAGCAACACAAATAATCACCCAAACTTTATTCAAATGTTGAGCAGCAGCTCACTCTAGTGGCTAAAACAAAGTAGTGCTGCTTTTGGCCGAAGACCTTTGGGTTTTAGTAAATATTCAACATAAGCAACAAGCCTATGTGTGTTTCAATAAAACAGCACGGAAATACTAGCAGTGCTGCCAATTTTTCTCAAAACCAAAAAAAAAAATCAAGGAGAGGCGGGGTAACTAATACAAGTTACTCATCTTTCCCAGCGGGTTGTTCAAGCCAATAGGACTACTTTGCTAACAGCTGTAAATAATTTGCTGTGAGTTTAATAAAATAATTTGTATTATGTTAATGCTCTACAGGAATGTGTCATGTCTGCGGAGGACAGGCATTTGAAACACTCTATAGGGAAAATTAGGCACTTGTGCAATACTTCCATCATTGCGTAGTGTTTGCTGGACAGTGTTTTGGTGAGCTGTAGTCCTAAGCCAAAGCAAACAGTTTGTCTGGGGCAATCGATCACTTGTAACGCTCTGCTCAGCTCTTACAGTTTAGATGATGGTAATCTTTGCCTCCCTGGATGATCATTAACCCTGTAAACGATTGCTGAAGATGTATGCTGGGCGAAACCTCTGCTGACAGACGGAGTGCTTGCTGCAGCTCTGTTTATCTTCAGTGTAAGTTTTCCGCTCTCAGCCCTTGGAGAGAGTCACGCAGTGCCCCGGCTCTCGATGAGCTAAGCTGCAGCGTAACGGTGCCTGGGACTTCATTTGGGAGACTGTGATCGGCACTAAAATTGACAGAACAATCCTCTTAGAGCAGCGTGTGGTTGCATCTTAGCATTAAAAATAAACATCAAGTAACAAGATTCATGGTGCGCATCCACAGTATCTTTGTTTAGCTTCCTCAGCTTCTGCAAGGCAGATCTGGGGCTTGGCCTCCAAATTCCACCTATTTGTGTGCCGGGGTGCGTGCATGCACACATGCGTGCCTGCCTGCTCGCTTCTCCAGGTCTCGTCATGCACAGCTAGCTACCACGTTGCAGTGTTTTCCTTCCACTTCCTCAGAAAAAAAAAAATTGGGGATGAGTTATTTGAAAATTTTTATTTGTGATAGTTTGATTTGGCTTACCGGCACAGCAAATCTTCTGCCTTTCTATCGCTGTGAATCTTGATGAACTACTCGTGTCTCAAAAGATGTGACACCAGGCAAAAATAAATGCTAACAACTTCCCTTCTTAGGTTGCGGAATCCGGGCATTGTACTCTGACTCTCCAAAGAGATGGTCCTCCAAACATCAATCAGCACACTTCAGGAGACAGTTCATCTTCACCTTTTTTTTTGCTTTGCTTTGAACACTCAGACTGTCCCAGTCTTTGTTGTCTGTTCCTAGCTCACTTTTGTGATACATTTTTCTTACGTACCACTAAGATACCCTATTACCAGTTTCCACCTACTGAAAGAGCACCCTTACCTACATACAGACTAGTCCTTCTCATCTGCTACGGTCCTTTTAACATGTCAGCACATCTGTACACCTGCTAAAATAGCAGCTTTGGAGGTTGTAAATATGCTGTCTCAGTCACTGTCAAAGCTAATTTGCTGTCAGCGTGTAAGTACGTATTGTCTTAACGATTTCTCATTTACGGCACTGTAGTCTCTCCCTGCGATCTTAACACTAAACTCTCCTCTCGCCTACGTGGGCAGCACCAGCAGCCCCAGGGAGGTGGCCCTGGATGGATAATACTCGTGCCACCCGCACACGCATCTCTGCTGCATGGTTGCCTTCAACAGGCAAATTTCGGCCCTGAGTTTCAAGTAACAATTCTCATGATAAGCAAAACAAGAAACAGGCCTCACGTGTTCATGGTTAAATTTCTCTAAGCGGTGTAAAAAATAATGAAATGCAAACACCATGGCGCTGAAGTAAGCAAATGAGGGCAGACCAGGAGCCTCTGGGTGAGAAGGTGTCGCTTTGACAGCAATGGTCTCCCGAGCAGCTAACTTGTCCCTCTTTTAACTGCCACCTCCTTGCTATTAAAGCTGCTTCTGTTCACTTTGAGCTTGTTGATAACACCGTATTTATGTCCTTAATAGAATAGCTCTCTGGAACATCTCCATCTTCTTCAGTCTGATTCTCTTTTCAATTTTTAAACAATTTGGCAACTAACTTTCCCCTTCCCATCGCTTTAGCTGACCTTCAGCTACTTGCTACTGTGCCATGGATATTTTGCTCCCAGAGATGCGGTCACCCCCAAATCTCTTTTCCTTACGGTACTCACGCTGTTCAGGAGACCTGACCTTTCTGAGGGGCTTATTTGAATTTTTAAAAGTCCGTTACCTTGTACCAGCTCCAAGGGAGCAATTTCACCTCTGTGTGAGTCTGTAATCAGAACAGGCTGCCGTTCTCCAACGTCACCAAGCAGATGAGCTAAATTTGATGGCCTTATTCTGTCTATTCAGCCGGTTGCATCTTGGCTTTGTAAAACATAGTTGAGTTGATCAACAGCGTGAGCAGAAAAATGACATTCGCTGAACTCTAAATGCTTGATCACGAGCTTGCATCTGCCAGGTGTCAACATTCACCTGCAACTAGTGCTTGGGTCCCGAAGCCTCCTTCAGCTTGAGAGATTTAAAGAAAGCAGATTATTGTTTCAGGCAATTGAGAGACAATTTAAGTACTCATTTTTTCCCCAGAATGTAAGTGGCTGCTAATCTCCTTGCTGTGGCCGTCTCCCCAGAGATGTGTGAAAGCAGTCTGAGTTTCATCAGTGTGCTGACTCAGCAGTTCCTGTTTCCACAGCTGAAGCAAACCGCAGTGGGTAGGGACAGCAGGGCGAAAGAGTATGTGTAGCACAGGACCCACAAAGTGCATAAACATTGTGCTGCTGTTGGAGAAAGGGAGCACATTACCTCCCTGAAAAGTTTGTTTTCTGGTATGGTGGCATGCAAGATGTTGCCTTTGAAGTCACCAATAGTTTAGCACAGCAGAAATGCTTTTGACTTTGGACACTTTTAGAAGGTTTCTGTGCTTGGATCCAGTTGCAAGACCTCACATTTTCATATGTTTACTAGTGCTAGACAAAGTCTAGACAAAGACAAAAGACAAAAAGTCTAGACAAAGTCTAGCACAGCCTCCGTGCCCCTAGGCACGCTCCTGGGTGTAAATTCCCTCCCTCCCTCTTTTTCTTCCTGAAAAATTGTGAAGTTGGTACAAAGTTTCCCAAGCTCCTCTCAGATGAATGTTATGACAATGACACTAGCTTCTAACAAAGCTCTGGAGTACTTTCTCCCTTTCTGGAAATCAAATCCCGACTACAGACAGGCCAATCATGCACTGCTTTGTAAAAGATTCTCTAAAACAATCATACTTCAGTCCCTGATAAAGTATGAGAGACTGACAGAGATATGGAAGGCAGCCGACCTGCAAGCCACCATTTCCGTGCTCATTCCGAGAGCCCTGCTGAGTTCCCTCGGCTGTAGGTGGGTTATTTACAACACGGACAGGGCAATTTCACTTGTTACCATGCGACAGGCTGGACTGACCAACAGGCAAGAGTCCAAAGCAGTTTGCAGGCTACCACAGCACGGAGATGATGGGTCACTCGGCGGGCTCCCTGTAAAGGGGGAACTCTTTGCTTGCAAGGGTTGTCATTGTTTCCTGTCATCCCAGCACAGATCTCCCACCGCAGCACGTCTTCCCAACTTCTAACAGCCGAGCAGATCTGTATCGGTGTTTGTTATTTATCCCATATGGAGCCTGGAATAAACACACCACATGGTATTTCTCTAGTACATAGTCAAGAGGAAGCTGTTTGCCTCTACGTGACTTTTCAGCTAACCAATGACCCAAATGCAGTATGCCGTGCTTAGGAACCTCATGTGGATTTGTGACCCTCTTTAGGGAGCTTTAGGTCTGTAAAGACAGTAAACACAGAGTACCTGCAGTTTTTCCATTTGTAAGCTCCATAATTTTTGCTTGCAAGCTAAGCTAGGTTGCGTGCATGGGTCAGAAGAGGGTAGAGAGAAAAAATTGTACCTGTTTTTGTGTCCATCCTGTAATGCTCCAAGCACGCAATGACACAGAAACAGAGAAATGACCCACATAAAAGCCTGGCAAGGTTCGAAACCTCACACTGAAGGCAAATCAGTAATGCCATTCCTCTTAGGACAGCGTGTCTCAACATAATGTTGTGTCTTTTGGCAATTGGTCATCTCCTGGTCAAAACATGAAGGTAAGTCGTAGCAGGTTAGCTCAGCACACCAGTTACTCAGTCTTTGACCTTGCTGAGACATGTTGCTACAAGTGAATGAAGAACATAATTTAAATTCTTTGGGACACCTGTCCCTAACATTCATATATTTTAGACAACCATGTTATGTAGCTGCTGGGCTAGACCATGTTCATGCATGGAATAAACAAAAAACTTCCAAATACCTCCAAAATGTGAAATCCTACAGAGACAAAAGCATGTGGGATCAATGTGTTGGCTCAAATAGGTGCTCAGGACACAGCTCTTGCCCTTCAAACCTCGCTCCTATCTGCCCAGGCTACTCCATTACATACACTTCAGGCATTTTTCCATTCAAGACCTCAGTGCTGGACCCAAAAACATTAACAGAAGTTTTGTTTCTAGAAAACTTAGTCAAGCTGAGAGGGAAAAGAAAGCAGAATCTATTGCTTGTCTGGCAAAGCAATCTCTGCGTGAGTTAATTGAGGTAAGAAGCACAAATGCCTTTTGGGGCATCACGTAGAGAGGGGTAATTGACCTTCCCACACCTCGGCTTACTGCAAACCTTAAAAGGGAAAAAGCAAGTACCTCTTTCCCACTGTTTAATTACGTTTCCACTCCACTGTGTGTGTCTCTGCCTGCTGCCTTGCCATTCCCCAAGCTCCACTACCCCTCCCCTGCTGACTGCTATCAAGGCCGTTGGAGGCAGGTAGGGAAAATGAGGCATGTTGAGAGCTTTGCGGACAAACAGAGCATCGGGAGTTGGGGTGAGGAAGAGACCCTGCTTAATGGCCTTTGGGGCTTGGGGCTTTCCCAGAAGCCCAGGGCAGTGCTGAGCAGGAGCGGGAGGGTGCAAGCACCCCTCTTCCCTCCAGCGCTCCCTGCCAGTGGGTACACCAGAGGCCAAAAAGTTGCAGAAAGTAGAGCTAAGATGGAGGCCCAAAGGTTGCAGGTGCAGGAAAGGGGTATAAGCAGGGAACTGATGAGGGTTTGGAGGACAGGATGAACCCAGAGAAGTTTGGATGCCCCATCCCTGGAGGTGTTCAAGGCCAGGCTGGATGGGGCTTTGAGCAACCTGGTCCAGCGGGAGGTGTCCCTGCCCACGGCAGCGGGGTTGGAACTCGATGATCTTCAAGGTCCCTTCCAACCCGAACCATTCTACGATTCTCTAACCCCTGGAAAAGCCACCAACATTGCACAGCTCAGGCTGTTTGCCCCCGGGGACCCGAAAACCTTTCCCTGTAACGCCCTTATCTCGTTAACACCGATTGGTTTTCACTCCCATCGGAACACCTGGGACGAGAAGGACCAAGCACCCCCGCTCCCGCGCGGGAAGGACGATCCCACGGGGGAACCCTCGCTCCACGAGCCGAGACGGGGCCGGGGGGAGGGGGGGGACACCACCACCCCCTCTCCCCGTTCTCCGGGGCATGTGCGACGGCGCTGGGCGGCGGGAGAGCGGCGCCCCAGAGCCGAGCCGAGCCGCGCCGCTTCCTGCCGCTATAAATAGCCGCGCCCGGCCCAACATGTCCCGGCCGCCGCAGCGGCTGGAGCGCCGGCGGGAACTACCGTCCCATCCCGCCGCCTGACCCCGCACGGAGCGCGGTAAGGGGGGCACAGAGCGGGGGGGGGGTGGNCGGGGGGTACGAGGGTCGTCGGGGCAGCTTCGTGCCTGTTTTTCCTCTCTCTCTTTCTTTTCTTCCAGACTTCTCTGTCTCGGGAACGCGCTCCTCCTGCTTTCCGAAGGGCTGGGATCTCTCCCTGCTTCCCCCATCTCCCCCTTTCCCCCCTCCACCCCGGGGTGGGTGGCCGGGATGGAGGATGGCGTCCGGGCCATTTGGCAGCGCCATAGCGTGCCACTGCTCTGACCGCCGAAGGAGGTGGCTGGTGGCATCTGTGTCCATCCCTGGCGAGGCTGTGAAATGCCGGCTGGGTGGGGGGAGCCACGCTGGGGCCGTGGCAGGCACTGCTGCCCACACGTGTGGCACCCAAGTAGGGTGCCATTATGGTCGCTCGCTCACAGAGGTGTTTGCACTGCAGCCTTCCTCCTTCAAGTGCTGTCATCTGCAGCGAACGTTGAGGTGGACCTTGTAGTTAGGCTTTTATGGTGGAGGCAACCGAAGCAGGTCTCTGCCCTCCAAGCTGGCTCTTAGGGGCTTTTTGAAGGAGTCAAGTTTGGGAACCTCAGGTGAACAGCCTTAAAGTTTTAGCTTGTCTTCCTCTTTGTTTGCCTCTTCTACTCTAATGGCTGTGCTTCATCTTCTAGTAAACACCTTTTGCGGTGCAGGACTATATCCCTTCTCTGAGAGTAGGTGTTCTTCAGCTGCTTCCACATGCCCTGTTCAGGCCTCTTATTTAAAACAAAAGCGATACAGCACTTATCTCTGGCACTAAGGTGTGCTTGTTCAGGAACTCACTGTGAGGTACTTTTAAATTGCTCTTTTATTCTTGAAATGCTTCCTCAAAGAGAGGGCTGTAATAAACAGCTAGCTCTTCTTGCTTGTCTTGACCTCCAGAGGATGGGCAGTGTGTTTTGCTCCTCATTTGCGCCCTTTTTCACTCTTTACTTCTCCCTCTGTTTCTTCTGTCCATTAGCTCCTCCAAGCCCAACTTGGGAGCGCAGTGCAGAGGCCCAAGAGGCCGTGAGAAAAAGAAGAGGGCCTCTCAGAGTCTGTTTGGCCTCTGCGTGTTACCCACAGCGTGCCCAGCTTGGGAGCCTTGCCCGCAAGAAAGGCAGGAGGGATGGCAGCGCTGCCGTGGAGGGACCTGCTCTGGCACTGTGCCTTTCCGAGGGCTGCAGAGCACGAGACAGGCTGAGCTGGCGTGTACTTTCCCCTCTGCCGGAGCGGGCGAGGGGAAGGAGCATGCGAGGAGGAAATACAGCTGTTGCAGAGCACTTCTGCCCTCCGTGCAGTGGGAGCACGTGAGGGGAGGACAGACGCAGAAAGGGAGATTCAGGAAGAGAGTATGAGAGAGAATTGGGGGGGGAAGGGGGGGACACAGAGGAAAAGCTTTTTATGCATGCACAAGTTTTGTTTAAACATCTAGTATAGCTAGGGCAAGAGCAAATATCCTGAAAATATGAGATTGTATCTCTTGAATCCCTGTTACTGTTCCTCCAGAAAGTGCTGGTTTTCATTCCTCGGGTATCGTGTGTGTTTTTCTCCCTCACTCTTCTAGGCTCTTCAGCATCCTCTGACCTCAAGCTGCGCAGGACGTTGCCCTTAGCATCTGCCTGTCAAATGTGTAGTTCTCCATGTTGTACATGAAATGATTATTTCCATAGTTGGTCGAGGCAAGTTTCCAAGGAATGTGAAGTGAGAGGCACGAGTTCTTGTGGTTGGCCTTGACTGGTGTGTGAGCTCTTCGGGGCAGGGGCTGTGCCCCAGAGGCTGCAGTTACTCTACATGTTTGCCCTTGGCAGCTTGGGGATTTCTGCCTCTGCTCCTGTCCCTCCCACCCCTCTCTTATCTCTTATTGCTGGTCACCTGTTCCTCTTCCTGTGCTGCAGCTCGTTCAGCCTCTCCCATTTATCTGTGGGGTTGTGCTGTAAACTGAATTGCTGAAAGGTTCAGCAGTCTGGGTTAAAAACCTCAGGAAAAGGAGAGAGGGGAGGAGAACGAGCAGCAGCAGCTACTCCCTCTGTCTGTACAAGTGTCCCCGATCAGCCCTGTGCTGCCTCTCCCCTGCCTCCTGCTTTGAGATCGCTCACCCCAGCAAATGGGGATTAAAGCAGTTTAAGCTCTCTAGCTGTGTCCTAACTTCTGCTGCTGCCGTAGTATTTCTACTGAAATTACACTTTTAACTTTCTAAAGCGTTACATTACTCTCTGAACAGCATCAGGTAGCAAGGTGCTGCCTTTGGGGGCTGCATAACCCAGAGTTATCACAAAATTACATCAGGGCTCCAGTGCTTTTACTCATGCAGTAGAGTCAGAGTTGAAAGAAAAAGGTATTAGCTAAAAAGAAGCAATTTCCCACCTGTGACAACAGGTACGACCTTTATATTGGATGATCTCCAGACCCCTTCTGGTAGAGAGGCCACTGAGGAGCAGAACCAACACTAATCTCTTTGTGAAGGAACCACACTACAGCATTGCTCTCCATCACCTACAGTGCACAAAGTACTAACAGCTAGTAGTTTTCTGCCTTGCTGATATAAACACCAAGCTTTTTTGGAGGAAGAAAAGAGTGTATGTTGGTGTTGTGTGACAAATGTGACATGAGGACAGGAATTCATAGTTTTCCTTTAGAGGCACATTTATTGTTCTTGGTACGTGTGCATTTTAGTAGAATGTCTTTATGCAAACAGCCTTTAGAAATGTTCTGTGCTTTTTAACTACACTGAATTTCCATCTGGACAATGGGCTTATGTATAGAAACCACAAGAAACGGTGATGCAATGGAGAGGGGAGGATTTCTTTAAAGTTTATGCTTTTGCCAAGGCAAACATATCTTGTGGCTTCTTCACAACAATGAAGTGTTATCAAAATTCAAATCTGATTAAATGCTTTTGTGTTCTTTCTACCGACTTCTCTTATTCTTGGCTCAAATGTGGACACTTTCTCCTTTTCTTTGTGTGGTGCACTCTGACACTTGGTCTGTTGGATCTGTTATGAAAAGAGACTGTTGAGTATCTTGGTTCAAAATCCATGGTGGTAGCTGTATTTGAGTAGGGGTGGGAGAGCATTCTTTATATTGGGAGACAGGTAAGTTTTGGGTTGATAGAGCAGATCTTGGTAGTACCAAAGAAGAGGATACTGGAAGCGGCCACAAATCTTCAAGGCACCCGTCTGTTCTACATGCTGTTGGGTGTGCATTTAACACCTACTTGTTTAGCTCCTTACTTCAAAGATGTATGTGAAAATCTGTCTGTTACTGAATAATAACTGCTGAACTGTTAGCAGGCAAATGGCCCAGAAAAGGGATTATTAAAAACTAAATCTAATAAAGATGTCTAGAACCATGCTTTAGTAGAAGGTTTCGTTTCAAATATTTTGGAGCCTTGCGGTGACCAGTATGATAGCAGTGTAGTGCTCTCCTGTAGCACTGGCTACCATGCAAGCCTATGTCAAGATATCTGAAGAGGAGCAAGGGGATTGAAATCAATGAACTGTTTACTATGTTGATACTCTGTTGTGACTCTCTGCAAGCACAGTGCTGCTGCTGCTGAGTTTGTAAGTGAAATCTGAATTGTGAAAAGATTATTTTTTTTCAGTGGAAATAACCCAAAGATACTGCTCTGAAAGATACTGCAGCGGCTGTTCAGCCTTGCAGGCACGCAGGTCTGAAAGAGCAGCTGTCCTTGGGTCTCATCCAACTCGGTTCACAAAGATCAGCGAAGAGTGTCTCTAAGGCTGGAGACGCAAGTGGCAAGGGAGCATTTTCATCTAAATCTGAGAGATCAAAGGAGTTCAGAATAGAAAGTTTTTCCTTATTCCTGGAAGGAGATAAACGTGAAGCGCAAGGAGTAGTTCGAGAGTTTGTTTTGTAACACTTAACTCTGCTGTACCCTCATTAATGGTCTTCCACATTTGGTTCCAATTACACATAAGTACACTTTGGAGTTAAAATGTATACTTATGTAACTCCTTAAACCACTAATGTTGCAGAAGGAAAAGTTCCTAAGATTTAAGCTGTTTATGTGGCACCCGTCATCTTTAGTCTCTTCAGTGTGTGTTTGTGTGTAGCTCCTGCCATTTCATTCCTGGAACTGAGTCCACATGAAGGGCCCTCCTGTCCTCTAGTGCATGTTTTCATGAGAGGGCTCTCCTTCTTGTTTGAGCTAAACTTGAGTACGTCTCCCCTGCTGAAAAATACAGGATGTTCTTTAATGGGAAGTAATGCAGAGGTTAAAATAAATGCTCTTAGCAGCTTCAGTGAGCCCAAAATAGCTTGTGCATGTTTCTCTAGTGATAACTTCAGGAAGCGGGGTGATTCCCTCTTCCTCCCTCTCTTTAATATTTTTGGTGAATGCTCTCCTCGAGCACTGAAATCCTCTTGCCGTGAAGAGCAGGCAATGTGGAGCAGGTTTCTCTCTGAATTTTCCTGGACCCTGACTTAAGGGGACCAGAAGCGAGCCCTGAGAAGAAATTGCATTCCTCTGCTCATTGTACTGCTTCCCACAAAAATTGCCACTAAGGTCCTCCATGGTGAGGGTGGCCAACCACTGGAACTGGTTGTCCAGGGAGATTGTGGAGTCTCTGTCCTTGGAGATGGTCTAAAAACTGGACTGGACAAGGCCCGAGCAATCTGCTTTAAGCCAGGTTAGCCCTGCTCTGAACTAGATGCGATCCAGCGGTCCCTTCCAGCTGGCTGTATGCTATGTTTCTTCATTATTGGATAAGCATGGCTGCTTTCGTCTGTCCCTAGAACATCTGGGAATAAAAGTGGTCTCAAAGCATCCAAAAATGGCCTTGAGAAGGCTGAATAAAGACTTCGAAAATTGGAGTGCATAAAGAATCATAGTGTGGGGAAGTGACTTTGCCCAAACTCTCATAGCAGCGGGTCAGTAATAGTGCTGGGAGAGGATCATAAATCTCTTGACTGGCAGACTAGTGCCTTAGTAGCTAAAAGATGTTGTCTTTAAGCATAAAACCATCTCCTTTCCCTACCCAACTACTTTCAGATCACTCGGCAACAGAGACTACTTTTACCCTCTGAAAGATCATTTTCTTTTTTTTTCTATATCTGTCATATTCATAGTTTTTTTTTTTAATACTGAAGAACAGTTTATTGCATTGGCTTTTTCAGGAAACAATCAGAAAATCAGATCTGGAAAAGAATTTGGTGAAATAAAGACAAGAGCTGCAAAGGAAATTTTTAGAAAGTGATGTTATTCCCAGTTTGCTGCATAACAATTAATCTCTTATTTTTAAAAGACGAAAAGAGCAGAGGAAGCTGTATACTGAATCCAAGTTTGAATCTCTCTTTGTTTAAAAAATAAAAAATAAAAATTGCTTGAAGAAAACTTTTTAAAATCTGGAAGCTGAGAAGAACACAGATCAGCATTTTAAAGAGTACCATGGAAGGAGTTAAGCTGTGAGTTAACTGCATCTGTGTTTCAAATCCAAATGCTATGAACAAGGCACCATTCAGATCTTCAGTTATAAGTTATGCTGAATTCGTTATGCTGTGTTTGCTTGAATTCTGTTGCGAGGAGAAAAAGAAAATCATGGCAGATTTTAAAAGAGAAATAAAATCATTACTCTTGTTTTGGTAGATTGTTTCTGAAGTGATGAAGCAGGATTCTCCTTTCCCGTTTTTTTGGGGGTTNTTTTTTTTTTTGTCTAGCACTTATGCAGGTCATCTGCTAATTATTAGCAGCTGTGAGACTATGGAGTTACATAAGCATAACTAAAAGTCAGTGGAGCCTTGCATCATTCAGCAGATCTGCCCATCACTTATTCACCACAATAACAGATCCGTTTTGTAACTTGCTCGACACGGGTATCTAAATCCTAACACGGCAGCAGCAGGCATGGAAAGCTGCAAAATCCTTTAAGTCATAGAAATCGGATATGATAATGTGTTATTTTATTGTTGCCACAACCTGTTGTCCAATTATACGTGTGCATTGCTGTTCTGCGAAGAGAGCTGTGTGTCAGGGTAATGCCCTGAAACAGCTGAGCCTGCCAGCTACATAAAGCTGAATTGTCTGGGCAGCTTTGCTTGGACGATAGGTATGGGTGCTATGCCTGGCTGCTGTGGATGCGCAAGTGGGAATGCTTGTGAATGTATCCCAAATTAGCCATGCTCGGTGATATGGCTGAGTACAACAAACTGTCTTAAACCTTAGAAACAGGCGTCTTTACGATGGGACGTGTGTAGAGCTGAGAACTTGGGATTTCTTAGCAAGGGCAGTACCTGCGGTGCACATGAGAGCATGTTGGCACCGACAGCCCGAGGCTGGCAGGTCCCAGACTCTGCACCCAGGTTTATAACACTGGCTCAGCACACCGCAGGATTTGGTTAGGAGCACGAGTTTCTTCCCACTTAACCTTGAGGGTATATAAAACTTAATCTCCTGTGGTTCTCAGTATTAAATCATAGGCTAAGTAATGAATTTTCTGATCTAGTCTCTGGCTTTGTTTTCAGATTGTTTTTTTGTCTTGTCTTCTCTTTTGCTGGCCTAAAGATCTCTGTAGGCAAAACAGACTGTGAAAAGATGAGTGCAGTGTTGTCAAATGTGCAAAATACAATCTTTAATATACTTGTTCTTGAGAATTAAGAAGGTAAAATGAGTTCCAGCAGATACAATGACCCTCCAGACCAGTTTGTGCACCCAGTGGCTCAGAGCTGTGCCTTGGCCCCTTTTTCAAGAAATGAAAGAGGAGTTTGCCTGAGCTTTCATTATTTTTTTTTCCCCCAAGTCTTTTCTTTCCTTTTTTTCTTTTTTAAAGCAGTGATGTGAGCAGTTAAGTTTGAGAGCTGCTGCCCTAGATCAGTGGTGTCTCTGCTATTTCTGCTGGGAACAACAGACAGTGCCTCATTAGCTCACCTCACCGGCAGGCTCTGAAAATAGTGGGACCTTATAGCTGCCCTCAAATTACCCTGGTCCCCGAGGAAACATATAGGTGTTTGGAGGCAGCTTGCAACCTCCAGCTGCTGGGGTAGCACTCCAGTGCCGTAAGAGGGTGCCATGAATCGTGAACCTTCCTTTTATGAGTAGCCTAAACAGGATGGTAACTGGTTTTGTAACTAGAATCGGCTAAGTAACTTCTTAACAGAAAGACATGGATGATGAAAAATATTTGGGGGAAAGATTGGTTATTCTTCCCCCCAGCCCACCCCCTTTCTTACCTGAGGAAGTGTTCCTCAGCCAAGGGTACTACTTTGACACTCTTTTGGATCAATTTGGATTGCAGTTTGGCAAACATGGACAGCCTCAGCTAACCAGTACTAAGCTTTGCAGTCTTCTCTTCATTTTACCTCAACTCACCAGTCCTCCCATGGCCAACCCGTCAGTCACTGCTCTCCTCGTGTCCTGATGTACACAATATTGACTGACCCGCTTTGCCTAATGTAGTTCAAAAATATTTTTCTTTCTGGCATGGAAATGCAAAATAGAGACTTCACTCTTGCATTCACATTTGAAGCTACTGAAAACATTTTTTAAAGGAAGTATTAAATGTAAACCATAAAGGGTGCTGTGTGTTGCATATGTTGTAAGTAAACAAACCACGTGCTCAGGTGCATAAGTGAGTTTGTATGACTCAATGTATTGATCTCTTTAAATGTATCTCTGTGTGGTCAGATGCTGCTTCTTGTTTTCCATATGGATGTACATTTTTCCTTTGATTTTTAAGGGAATGCATTTGACCAATGCCCATAGAATACATTTTCCATTCCAATGGGATGAAATGAAAAATGAAGTGATAGCAACGTGGTGGTAAGGAAGGTATGCAAGTATGACTATTTCAGTTTTAGAGAGAATGCTATTCATCTGAGCCCACAGCGGCAGCACGTGCCGGTATATCATCATTTCTGTCTGCAGGTTGCATTTTCAAACCACCCCAGACTAATACTACTTTGAAACTGAGAGAAAGATATTCCTTAAACGTACAACTTTTCCAATCAATAGTTGTGGTGGCATCTTGGAACCTGAAACTCTCAAATGGCAGCAAACAGCCCCAAAACTTTGTTCTAATACTAGGCAGCAACAAACCACAACGAAATAATTCTTCCTTGGACCTTTCTACTGTATTTTCAAATACAAGTTCTGCATTTGATCTGAATAAGTGGCTTAGGGAGGGACAGAATACTTGTTTCAGGGCACAACTTACTTAAATAGATTATTCTTAATTCAGTTGCCTAGTGTCTCTTGGGTATAAATGAACAACTCATATTCTTGTCATATTTAGTCTTAGTTTCAAATAAGATGATGCTTTTCAAATTGAAGCATCTTACTCTGAAGAGTAGCTGCATACTTATACTTACTCTTCCCGTTTAGTGGAACCAGAGCAATATTTATTTCCTCATTTGTTGGTTATCCTCTTCCTAGCAGCTCTCTGCAGGATCAGTGTCTCCAAGTTTTATTATAGCTTTTTCTTTTTTTTGTTTGTGCGTCCTTAAAAATGTGTGCATGCTGACTGGAGTCAAGCGGAAGACAAATTAACTTGAGCTGCTATAGGGAACTAGAAAATGAAGCGTTCCATAACTGACAAACAGCTTGAGATGACTGGACAAGTTCCCTCTTTATTCATCTAAAATGTGCCAGTTGTTTAGCAGAACATCCCTGATAATGCGAGTGAATTGCAGGGTAAAACCCAGTTGGATGTCATCATGTGCAGTACTTAAATGAGAACACTGAGGGATTTTGTGCTTCCAAGGGAAAGAACTGTCATTGTTGTCTTCTGGTTTGTGTTACTTTAAAAGTTCCCCAAGAAAGTTTCCTCTTAGGAGGAATAATGGAGTTTACAGTTGTTTACAGCAAGAGTGGTATATGACTTCTCTTTTTTGCTTAGACTGAAAGCTTTTATTCTTCTCACAAGTATGTTTGTTTACCGTCCACTCACTAATCAGCGAGACTGACAAGGCATTAAAGATATGATACCACATGGTATATAATACCACAGCCTTTACAGCTTCCAAGGCTTTTTGCTCCAGGCCATCAGCTGTGAGGTATGAACAGAAGCAAATGAAAATAGGATGGAAAAACCCTGCAAGAAGGGTAAGTTAAAAAAAAAAAATAAATATATATATATAGTGTGCTTTTTCACCTTCTTCCCTTTATATAGAGATAAGGAAGTGTCCCACTGCCATTTCTACTGCCATTTCTTAGCTAGGCGTGACTTTATGCCCTAGGAAGTGAGAACAGAGACACACAACAACAACAAAGATCACTCTGGACTAACAAAAGAGCTGGTAGGTGTGACCCTGGGTCCAGTCCTGCCCTGATGTAAGGTCGCTGTGGAGGATCAGCACTGAGGAGAGACCAGCAGAGCAGGATTGTTCCAGGCAAGGTCAGGACGGTGTTCCCCAGGCTTTCCTCTGAGCTGTTTTCCATTAGGCTTCCAGAGGTGTTACCTCTGTTCTCTGGTGGAGACTGCTGGTTATTTTTGGAAATCACCACCCTGAAGGTAGGATTGCTCTTCTGCTCTAAAGCTCCAGTGCCCTTGACATCTTTCTTGTAAAGTTTTGGAGGGTCACTGTGGTGTGACAGTATGGGGGAGGAAAAAACCCAGAGTATCTGCAGGAATATCCGCAGGCACGTTTGATGCAATAAACCTCAGTTCTGCCACAAACTGCAGTCTCACTTCTCTCTGTTTAACTCTGGCATGTTCAGGTTTCTTCATTTCCCAATAGAGCACCTCGGTATCACTGTCATTTTCTGTAACGTGCATCAGTGCAGGATCTCAGACCCTATAACTAAAGAATCTGGTCTGGTATAAGGGCAAGTATAAAATAAGGGATTATTTTTTTTTTCAACAGTTTTTGAGGATATAATTATGGAAATAGCCTCATGGATAATCAAAGGCCTTCAAAAATGGAATTCCCAAGAGCGATGTGAGGTGCTGGCTTTGGCATTAGAAGTTGAGAGAACAGTCCTTGTCCCATTTAGCAGCAAAAAGCCCAAAGTTAAATATGTCACAAAGTTTACTTAAATCCAAACTATTAACATCATGAAACCTCAAGTAGGTATAAACAGCCTGTATCACAGCTGGCGTAGCTGAGCCCCTGCTGGCAGCACATAGCGACAGGGAAGTGGGTGAAGAAACACCTTTAGACTCCCGCAGCGTGTGGGGATGCTTTGAGGCATCGCCAATGAGAGCGGGGGAGTATCAGCTTGCAATTCATCCTCCGTGTGGGACCGTGCTGGGACATGCTGGCTCTGCTGGGATGTGGCCCGCAGACCAACTGGTAGTGTGGGCTCTACTGAAAAGCCCGTGACTAATCGTCCTGCCTCCCCCAAGGGGCCCATGCTGTAGTCCCCCCCCTTACTCTGGGGCAGCCGTAATTTTTCAGGCCAAGCAGGAGGGTTTTAGGAGGTGCCTGCTGCTTTCCTCTGTCCTGTTTTCTTAGGTCACTGCCGCGGTGCAGCCTCGCAGGGGAGCCAGCCAGCTTTGCTGAATAGTCTAGAAATTGGACAGTAAGGCGTTCCTGCTCTGTTAGCAGCAACTTTTCAGATGGCCGTGCTTCAAAATATGTAGAGCCGGGGTTTTCTGTTGTGCATAGGTAACACTCTCAGAGCCAAAAGCCATATTCTTAGCTATAGATTTAATTATTCTGTTCCCTACTGAGTACCTGGCCTTTCGCTGTTGGGATAGAAAAGAAGAAACAAAACACATGCAGAGTGGGATACAGATAGGTGATTATAAGTTTGGTTATAGTCTTGCATGGAACTTCTGCTAACGAGGGAGACCTGGTGCCAAGTTGTTTTGAGCTAGAATACCAAACTGCTGCCTCCACTCTCAATTTCAACCTGCACATTCGGGGCCTATCCCGATTGCCGGTTCCCAAGCATGTTACGGGAACTTGCATAGCCAAGGCATCAGAAGCTCAGCTCCTTTTATTTGGCTAGCTGTGGGGACAACAGGGTGTCCCCATACCCTTTTGAGGTAGAGGTATTGCTTTGTCCTGTGAGTGCAGTCTCCTGATGATAATTGACTCAGCTTCAGCAGTTGATGAAACCAGGTTTTGGTGATTGACAATATAGGGCATTTCATTTCTAGATCAGTAGTTTACTTCTAAGCCAGGTAAGCTGTGACAAAACATTGTTTCCTGTCAATTTTAGTGTAGTCTAAGTGCAAAGTGTCAGTAATCCCAGGTCTACGAGACAAAAGTTCCTGCTCAAAATGGTGTTGACTGACTTCCATGCTGAAAGCCATCACGAAGTAGTCAGACAGTGAACAAGGATTGAAACTGTTCCAGGCTGGCTAGCAAGTGATCCTTTCAGACCCAGGCCAGCACTGGGCATGGTGGTGTAAGCAATCTCACTTTGATGTGTGCCATGTAGCTACCCCTCATGTATGAGTGAGATGTAGGATCTCTCAATGGGGCTGAATTTTTCATTAAGGAAACAGAGGCCTTTAGCCTCCAAGGCTGTTATCTGGATGCTTTTCATGGACCCTGCAATTCCCTGTTAGTTTATTAACTACTGCTCTCCTAATTCATAGTAATAAACTCTCCTAATTCATAGTAATGGCACAGATAATTAAATGAGAATGTGGCATGCAGTGGATATACATATTCATATACTGAGCCTCCCTTTCTCCTGTTTATTCTTGAGAGAATATTGTTTTCAATAAATATTAATGAAAGAAAAATGCATGATCTGATCTTGTACATGATCTGATCTTGCTCACCTCCCTCGGGCGTAATTCCAGTCAGTATGGGATTGCTGGCGCTTGTACCTAAGCAAGGAATAAAAGATCTCATCCATTATACAGCAGAGAAGCTGCTTCTATTTTATAATCACCCAGCAAGTATGCACACTCTGATCTGTGTCTATATTTGGCATCCCAATATTCCTGATGTGGAATATACCACCCATGGGAAGAATGCAAGAAATGGACTAAAGGTCCCACTGATTAGAACCTACTTTCCCTTTAAAAAAAAAAAAAAAAAAAAANGATAGGATGCTCCTAGTATAAAATGGTGCACAGCTCTTTTGACTCCAGCCAATATACACTCCCATATTATCGTGCTTATAGCTAGCTCCCTTTCTATTTTCTACCTAATCAAAAGTTTTCAGTGCTTCCAGTATGAAGATTCATAGTGTAAAGGGGAAATCAACTGAGCAGAAGTAACAGCTTGAAACTGTATGGCCTGTATCAGATGTAACATTGCTTTTGTCAATGAATATTGGGTTTTGTGGCTTTAAAATGTGTGGATTTTGTGGTAGGTCATAATTTCTAAGGTACAGATTTGTTTAGCTTTTTTCACTTGTACGTGTGTGTATATATATGTACACATGCTGATGGGGCATTTTGAATATGAAGTATTACTCAGATTTAAGTGCAATCTTCTGAAAGTGTTGATGCTTTCTACTGAAATAACCAAGTATATACAAACTCTTCATATTGTTCATGCCTGAAACTTTGTAAACTTTAAGACTCATGCTAATAGCTAAAGACAATTTGCTCAGTAATAAATATCTTTTAATATCACCGTCGTAGCAATGTTCATATATTGAAAAAGCTACTTGAAGACTAGACATGCCATTGGCAAGGTTTAAAAAAAAAAAAAAAGAAAAACCAACAAAAAACCCACAACAAAACTGCTCTAGAAAAACAGCTAGGCAATTTTTACTGAGCATAAATTGTTGAAAATACTCTTTGGAAAGATAGAATACGTTGTTTCGTATGTTGGTGGACCTGTTGAGTAACCCCATTTTCTTTGATCAGGTCAAAGAGAAACTGTGTCTCAATCTTATTGTGTAAAAAGGCTGCAAACTAAGAAATTAGGCTTTATGTGAAATTAAGTATTGCAAGCAATGACCAGTGCCATTCCTTTTAATGGAAGTTCTTTTTTGGTTCCTGAGAACAAATTAAGGTTCTTTGAAATATCTATAATGATATGAAGAGACTTCCACAAAGAGTTCTTCTTTTAGAAATGTATCTTGTGATATATTTCATAATACGTCTGGTGCAGGACTTTTCGGGAGTCTTAGTATCTATATTATTGGGGCAGGGAGAACAAGTAACTTTCTGAGAGCAAGGTTTGTCAGATCAGCAGTTTTCACTCGAGTCAAGAAATTTGTAGGCGTTTCTAGGCATTTTCTTAGTAATGGCTTTTATTTACGTGGCTGTCCCCTGAAAGGGTAACCTGTCGCTAAAACCAAGGGTGATAGTTGACAATCTCATGGCTCATATGCATGTAGCTGTGTAAAGATTTTTGTCCCAGAATTTGTTTTTTCCTGTTTCAGACAGGAGTGGAACAGTGTGAAAACTCTTCATCTTCCACATACACATAGCTACAAAGGGGGGACTTGCCAGAAAATTTTTGACCATCATATTTTGTTCACATCCCAGATGAAGGTCAAGATAGACTCTCTGTTTTACCTGATATGATTCTCCCACCCCCAAGGAATGTGTTAATATTTCATCGTTCTGAAGAAACATAGTGGGCAACATTAAATATTTACATCTCTTTACGAAGTCACATGGATGCCACCGGGATACCTAGCTCTACATCACACATGCTCTAATTCACCCCAAACACCCACTGTTTACTAATCTTCAGCCCCCGTCTGTGCCGATAATGAGCAAGAGGAAATGGAAACAGCAGGGATTATACGCTACTGAGAAGTCCCAGTTTCCATGCCTGGTTGTAATTCTTTCAACAAACTCTTGCCGACTGTGCTCCTGCTTTGAAGTTTGAACACCTCTGTATTAGTGCTTGGCTCTGGTGATTTGGCAAACAGATTGCGTTTGGGTTTTTTTGTAGTTGCATATTAGCAGCTCCACGCGATGGCTTACCTTTTCACTCGCATGTGTTGTGCCTGCTCGAGGTCAGGAGCAGTACAGATTGTTTTGCCCAGTCACCGAGATGTTAATTGCTCATATTTGCTGGTGACAGGTACCAGATAGAAAACAGTCCCCACCACATCCACTATTCTGTGTGTGTATAGTCTTAGCCATATCGGCAAAGGGGGTGAGTTTTCACATAAAGAATAAACTGGGCCCATTTTTATATGGCAAGTGATATGTGTGGGTTTGAATGCTGGGATTCAGCAAGCTCTGTTAGCCTGGATCACCGTGTCCAGTATACTCAAATGTGTGGATGTAGGGTAGTGCACGTTTCTAATCTAAACCAAAAACCTCAGAGCCCCTGAATGCTTTTTTTTTTTTTTTAATCCCCATAGCACAGGACAGCAAATTACTTGTGTAAATAGCTTTAGAGCTGTGTCTGTTAACATCCCTGTGTAGCTTATCTGTCAGGCCACCACGCAACTTGTTATTGCTGCCGGGGTGGTCCTTTATCCATAAATCAAACACTGTTTGATCTCGTGGCAAGTGAGGGGAAGTCAATTTATGGTCTTAAAAACAACTTGTGCCATCTGCAGGGTTACTAGCACATGTCTTCATTAGGTACCCAGGTGTACATAAGCAAGAGCTTCAGGTATCCTTTCCACTCGGAAAATAAAGAGATGGTTTTGTCTTGTGTGTATACAAGGTGAGATACAGCATTAGTTACAAGCAGTTGGCTTATCACGTAGGATTACTGCTGAAAATCCTGTCAAGGCTTCAGTCCTCTGGAAGGTGCCAGTCACCAGGTTCTCCATCTGTGACAAAGATGAAGAGAAATAAGCGGTTTGTTTAGAAAGGACAGAATTTATCAGGCATCAGATGTTTCCTTCATGTCTTAATGGTCCGTGGTCAGAGCTGACAGATCCTCTGGTGTCTGTGGTGGCTCAGCAAACCCGGCTGCGTGAGGGCTCTGCGGAGGTGGCGAGTCCCCTCCGGTGTAACACAGCTGCCTTTGCTGTCCCTGCAGCGCCATCTCCTTCTCCATGGCCCCGCTGAAGGGCACGCCGAGGTGCCCCTGCACTTCGGCCTGGGCCGGCACGGTGCCCTGGGAGGCCATTTTCCTTGGGCATAGCTTAAAAGCGGCCGGGAGATTGCTGTGAGTTACCTGCTGGGTGAACAAATTCTTCCCCTCTTGAACTACCCTGGAGTATCTGGGGGGATATAAACGTATATTTGCCCCACCAGCGACTCCAAGCACAGCTCTGGCACAGTCCAATATACACCACTAGAGCCTCACGTGGCAGCTGACACATTAAAAGTGATTTTGTAAACGTAGTCCCTTCTTAAAACAGAGAGAAATAACCCATCTCTGTGAGGGATTCGGGCTGTCTGCAGGCCCCTGGGCGAGCAGCTGTGGGAGGACAAAGAGGCAGTGTGCTGAGAGCAAACATGGCCGCTTCCTGAACTCTTCAACTTCCCCTCGGCACCTCTGAAGCTCGGGGTCCAGCATGTCGCCTCCCTGCATGCTTACCGAGGGGAAAATGCTGAAGCGGCACGCGTCTCCCAGTGCTCTCGAGTGTCTTCCAGTGTAAATAATACCTCGGCCATTTGGCCCAAAACTTTAAATGGGGGGGCAGAGCAGGTGCACCTGCCGACATGTGTTCGCACATGCGCTTCTGCCACCACCGCAGGAGCTCCAGCCCATGTGCACGAGTCGGAGCACGTGCGCCCGAAAAGAGTCTGATGCAAAAGCATCCATCTTGTGGACTAGCCTTTTTCTCAGTCATGCGTGTATTTCCTTTTGCATGGGTATCTTCTGTGTGTTTACACATAAAATACTTACATCTCGTCTTCCGGATGAGAGAGTTGGGGTTGTTCAGCCTGGAGAAGAGAAGGCTCAGGGGAGATCTTATAGTGGCCTTCCAGTACCTAAAGGGGGCCTACAGGAGAGCTGGGGAAGGATGTTTTGCAAGGGCATGTAGCGATAGGACGAGGGGCAATGGCTTTAAACTGGAAGACACTAGGTTTAGATTAGATATTGGGAAGAAATTTTTCACTTTGAGGGTGGTGAAGCACTGGAACAGCTTGTCCAGAGAAGTTGTGGATGCCCCATCCCTAGAGGTGTTCAAGGCCAGGCTGGATGGGGCTTTGAGCAACCTGGTCTAGTGGGAGGTGTCCCGACCCATGGCAGGGGGGCTGGAACTCGATGATCTTAAAGGTCCCTTCCAACCTAAACCATTCTATGATCCTATTGATGTGATTTGTTCAGTACTTCGCTGCTGAAGTTCCTTGCATGGGCAAAGTTTGTGCTGGTCTCACCTTGTCAGTCTGAATGGATCCTCCCCTTTCCCGAGGGGGAATTTTTTCACTTGGGTTAAAAATCCAGACCTTTATCTCATTATATGAAAGTCTTAACAAGATGCCCTTTATCCAGCAACGTTTTATACTGCGTCTGCCAGCTTCCAGGGGAGGCGGGATTACCCTTGCACCATTACTCTTGCACAAGCACAGCACTTGGCAGCCGGCGACCCCAGCAGCGGGCACGTCCTGCTCTCTGAAATCCTCTTGTTTGTGGCTGCCTCTTTGCCAGAGGCCACTTTGCCTACATCTCTGTGGGTAGGAGGGATCCTCGAAACCGTTGCCACTCGATTTCTAGCGGCATCGGTCAGGTTACTTTAGCTTGCTGATAAAAATTATTGGAGCTAATTTGGCTCGTTTGATAGTGGTAAACTAGTGAGCGGTGGTAGGAAGCCCTGAGGCAGCAGCCGGGGAGGTAATCCCTGGCTGGTGGTCACCGGGAGGCTGCTCACAACACTGATGTCTTCATCTGGCACAGTCTAATTTAAAAGATGACATTTTTAGTGGAAACCCCTTAATTTATGCAGAAATTACATAGAACGCATCAGCCAATGGGCAAAGGAGCAGCTCCCACTGGTTTGCTCTGGGCCTCTCGCTGTAAGCTGTGGTTTTGTGTTACAGCCTGGGTAGCAGCAGAGCCAGCTTCACACTAGCAGTTGTCTCCTGCTGCCTGAGAGTGAGAAAAACAAAAAGAAACCCAACAACCTCATCAGCTTTTGAACACTGAATCAGTTCCTCAATAAAGTCCATGGCACAGGCTGTGAAACCACTCTGCTAACACACGTGAGAGCGCCATGGGGCATGGTGGGAGAAATGAGTGGTGGTGGGAGGACGAGTCTTGCTGCTGAAAGTTTTGCATCCCAAATGTGCAGCATCGCTGTCTGTTTGTTTACTCTCTTCCTGCCTTCAGGTTCTTCACACCCACACTTAGGTGCAGCTAACTCCATCGGTGCCCCAGCACAGATGTTTGCAATCAGTCTCCAAGGGAACCCCTCTGGCTGTGTAACCCATCTGCCTTCACTCAGTCCTTGCCAGGCTGATCAGTGCCCCAGGCATTGGATGTTGTTATTTCAGCACTTGCTAAATAAAGGGACATTTGATTGATCTCTGCCCCACCATCCCCCGCACCCTCCAGCCTAACTGAAGGGTGTTTAACATGCTCAGCCAGGAGCATCTTCCAGCAGAGCAGTGTCTCCTTGCTGACCCTGGTAAGACCATTCTGCCTCTCCTCTGACACGGTAGTCTTCAAACTTTATCTTTAGGCTGTGTCACTATTGGTATGGCTTAGGATTAGATTGCCTTTCCAAAATTCACGTGTCTGTAAAAAAAAATTCTGCTAAAGCACCACCTATTGACTAATCCTGTAAACGTACTCTTCTAATCCAGGACTTTACTGTCCTTCCTTCTGTGACATATGTTCAGGCCTGTTTGTCCCATCGCTAGATGACAATATATGGATGCACACTGCTACACCTAAGAGGAAATCTACTCTTCTTAAGTCATAAACTATTTTTCATAGGACTCAAACTCCTGTGAGAGCTGTTTACCACGTTCAAATGAAAAATATTTCTGAAAATTGCCAAAAACTGCATCTATTCGCATATATCAATTCATTACCGCTCTGAAAATTTGATGAACAAGTATCCTGGAACTGAAATTTCCCACGCCTGGAGTGTAATTACATTCTCCACTGTTGCGTTTGTTTCCTCTTTAAAAGAAGGGGGGGGGGGATGCACTGCGCATACTGTAACAGAATCACATTCAGCGTTTGGTATTAATACAAAGAAATACTACAAAAAGGTCCATTGAATCATGGAGTGACTCAGAAGGCAATAGAGGAGGGCTCTTTGGCTATGTAGAAATGTCAGTGGCTCAACATGAGAGCAGAAATCTCCTAAACATGCTGTAAGGGACAGTTAGCATCTTCATCTGGTTTTAAAAAGTAAGCGAAGCGAGCCTAGCAAGGTGCGGTGAGGAAGTGTGGTGTCACGTGCAGCTCTACAGGAAACGAGATTGAAGCTGCTGGGGAAGTTCAGAACCGGGTGACCTCCAACGGATTCAAATAGCACAGGTTAGTCCTCTTAAAATGTCTCTCACCATCCTACTGGGGTTCTGCATACGTGTTTTCACAGATTTGTGGCGGGGGGGATAAGAAGTGGTCCATGTGGCACTTGTGTTAGCATGTGGCGAGCGACGTGGGCTTTCAGAGCAGGATCTTATGGGGCAAAAATAGGAAACTCTTCTGTGAGTTAGCCCAGTTTGTGAGAACCTTGGAGCCTGCCTCGATCCACAACAGCAGCGTGGACCTGAATCATGGTAGAAGCGTGAATGAAATCTTCTCCATCTTGTTAAGACTTTCATATAATGAGCAAAAGGTCTGGATTTTTAATAGAAGTGTTCAATGTTAATAAATACCAAAAAGTGCTTTTCTAAGCACAGGTTAAAGCTATTGACTATAGTGAGAACTTCTCTTTGTTTGATTTGGCTGTACCAAGTGTATAGCTGTTCTGTTTGATTTTACTGGTGTAGTCTCTTGTTAAGGGTTTCTCTCATTCCTGGTGATTTCTGTTGAGAAATTCCATCCCAGCTTTTCTGTGCTGGAGGGTTTTGGCTTGGGAATGCGCCGTATCAGGAATGAAATGGCACCAGTTTGGTGCGGGAGAACTTGGGAGCTCTCAGAGGGAGGCTGTTTAATGGGATGTATGTTTTGCATTCCTGCACAAAAATACATTTGTTACTTTTAAATATTACTAGGCAATTGTGACTAATTAAAAATTTTGAATGCAATGTTAGAGTGAAAGTTAGAAAGAAAATAAACTTCAGGATGATAAAATGTAGAATATGGTAGTAGCACATCACAGAATCTGAACTAAAACCCACCACGGGGCACACGTGGTGGTGGGACAGCACAGGGGGAAGAGGAAGTGACGGCTGCGCAGCCTGTGCTGGCAGCGGCGGTGGATGGCAGAGGTGTTTGCTCTGTGCAGAGACTCCCTGGCTCACTAGGCAAGGGCACAGCTTGCCAGGCTGGGCAGTGGAAGTGGTCGTGATCTAGCACGAAATGTGGCTGTTGGGTATGAGAAATGCTGAACCAAAGGCATGCCAGACATTAAAATCAGAGATTTGAGTGTCAGGCAAGTATTCCTGAAACTGTCCATACTTATTCCGAAATCTTTTTTAAAACATTTCCCTGATTCTGTAGAAAAACAGACGAAGTTGCACTGCTGTTTTACCCTCCTCGTACCACCTAGTGCATTCATCTTGATGTCAGCATAAAAACATCTACGTAAAATGACCGCAGCAGCTGAGGAAGGATGAGGCTGCGCAAGCGGGGAGGTCCTCACCGCATCCTGCCCGGGGAGGCAGATGCTGGGTCTGGCTCTGCCGCAGGGTGCTGAGGGTCTCAGTGATTTAGGAATAGCAGGGCCCTGTTTCTGGCTGTTTACAGCTCTGCGGCTGTCACTCTCTGCAGCCTTGCAAAGCTTGCTCTGGGGTTTTGAGCTTTGGAGTTTCACAGGCAGAAGGCTCTGGCCTTAGCTGGGCTTCTCCGCTTCTGTAAAACTGGAAAGTTTTGCAAAAACAGCGAAGTTCTGCCTAAAGTCGGCCTTTCTGCTTTATTATGGTTTATAGCCTTCACCAGACCACTGTGAAACTCAACTCTGTTTAACTGAGAATGTGATTTAAAACCAATTTAGTAAAATCCTGCTGCAGACAGTTTCATTTTGGCCTAATCCTGCTTTATAGTGGCTCATCTCAAATAGATTATGAGTTGTTTTAAGCTAAATATAATGGCTCGTAAATAATATATTTGAGCCTCCACGCAGTGGTTTGCACCAGGTATTTGAAACTGAATTTAAAAATAAACTGAAAACACTGTCTTAAATAAATAAAGCCAAACACTTTTACTCTGCTACTAAGAGTGAGCACAGACAACCAAGACTGAAAGAGGAGGGAAAGAGCGGGAGAGGGGGAATATCTGAATGGGCCGGTTCCACTAGCTTGCATTATGAAAACCAGGGAAAGAATGTTTCTTTCCCAAACAAATTTAAAAGGAAATCTGCAAAAAAGAGGAAAGGGAATAAAGAGTACAGACTAAACAAAAGGAAATAAATATGGATTGGAATGAGAGAGGAGGAAACCAAAAAAAGAAAATAGTAAAAAATGGAACCAGATGGGGACAAATTCTGTGCTCAGGAAAAAAAACCTCCTCTCTTACTGCACTCCATAAGGAAGGGAGAATGTGTGTATGTGTTTGCACACATGCATAGCATCTATGGAAGAACAATTCATTTTTCTGTATGATTTTTTAAAAAATTATTTATTTTGGTTTCTTTCCCTTGGGCAGTGTTAGTATAAAAATTTGTAAGTTTTAGAGCGCTTCAAAGTTAGATGAAAGCAACTTTAAAGTATCCTTAATTTTGCAAACAAACAGAATAAACTGCTCAGAATGCCACTTTAATCACTGGCCAGTTTTGCTCCCCAACAGGTACTCATCTGCACTGCTCTGTTGACTCTGTATCTGCTGTGCACTTGGATCCATGGCACAGGGTTGTCCTATTCTCTGCAAGGGGAAAAATAGGAGTTAAGGGGTACAACACCAACAAATATAAAGATGAACTGCATGGGCCAGCTTCAGAGAGTTTATAGCAGGATCCCCTTGTGGATTTCATTTCACCACATAGTGTATGCAAAGGTTTCACACCAGTGAGGGATTGGAGTCTCGAGACTTTGATCTCTAAATAGTAAATCCATAAAATGCTGAATAGTTACTGTTCTTATATTTTATTTTAAATTGACTGGATTGTTAAAGACATTTTGTTGTTATAATATGAAATACATCAAATGGACAAGGGTATCTTTTGCTGGGATGGTATTTGTAGCATGTCTCCATCACATCTTGCTGGTCATTCCCTCCCCTTTCCTCCCTCCTTCCCCCCTCCCCCCCACTTGAATGCAAGTTCTGCAAATCATTTCTGTAATTAGCTGTTAAGAGCATCTAGAGGTTGAAGGAGGTTGGTTTTACTTTTGTTTAGTTGATTTATTTCAGCTTTTACATGCATTTTTCTCTAGCCTAAATTATAGAAACCTCCTTATTGCAAAGCTGGTCAGTAAACCATGGCTCTTTTAAGAGGAGCAACTGTAGCAGTGGGTAACTCTGTTCAGTCTTACCACCACATCTATCCACACATGTTTTTAGGCTTTTCTGCTTTCATTCCACCATTTATATTGCCTTTTACAATGCTGTGCTGAAGTTGGGGGAATTATCTTAAATTTGTTTGAGAACAAATCGGGCCCTTTGGCCTCAGGGACTGATATGGAGAGCACAGTCAGTGTATTTTCCCGTTCTGATTCCTCCTTAGATGGGGGTGAGCTGCTCTTTACGCACTGCAAGTTTCTCATGCAGAATTTCTACTTACGTAAGGAAATGCATAATAGATACGTACCCAGGCTCTGTGGTCCCCAGTGTTCCGGTTTCACAATTAATAGTTTGGGTTTTTTCTTCCTTGCAGGAATGTGCAACCTGGGAAATGTTGTTGCAGTCTAACAGCAAGTGTATTCTGGACTGAATTTGCCTGGCCTCCTATTCTGTGCAAGCATCTCTCCTGCTGGTGACGAGGTACAGAGCCCGTGGGGTTTGCACTGGGAGAGGGGCAGGACTGGGGAGGAGTCACTGTGTGAGCAGCAGCAGCAGGGGGAAACACGTCTCCGGCATGTGTCATCCCTGGCCTATAAAAGCCAGAAGGCACAGAGCCATCTGATGTCTTGATTTGCAGTCTGACAATATAGGAGTCATTCTTCTCCGGGGCAGGATTAATGGCAATGCCAATTTACTGACATGCTCTGATGTGGCACCCCTTTCCTAATGTCAGATTTAGGTGCCTTAGGTTGCATTAAATTTTCTGCCAAATCCTCAAGCTTTTAACACACACAGTGGGGTGCTTTTTCATTCCAGTAGCAGAGGGCTAATAGTGGAGGGTTTTGAGACTTCACAAGTAGGTCAGGAGACCTGAGATATGATTTGACCAGGCACTGTGAATTCATAGTTGACTGGACCTAGAGCGAATGACAGTACACTTGAAAACTGCACAGTGAAGGCTGCAATGTTCAGAGTTTGGTGCTAATGAACAGAAATAGTATGAAGAGGTCCACTGAGACACATAGTGAATCAGAAAAAGAAATAACAGCAAGTTTACTTTTTTTTTTTCATTGCAGCAGAGGTTCAAGCAGAAAGCATGTGCAGTAGATAAGATGCAACATGCTGACCTAGAGCTGGTGCAGTTCAGCAGATCAAATATTATTTCCTCTCTCAAATGCACTGTGTTGTAAGCTCTAACTGTGGCTTCTTTGTGATTAGTGGGCCAGGTAGAAACTGATGTTGGGAAGGTCCCAGAGGCTTCTCCTTCATAGGGTCTGTTGCTGGTCCATGTGGGTTGATGCTTTGGTGTAGTTGCAGCAGTGCGCTTGCTTTGGGAACCACAGGCTGGAGAAATCTAGGTGCCGGGCTTGGGAGATGTGAGAGGGAAGAGTTAGCCCTAGGAACAGACAACCATCTCACTTCATTTGTGGCTCATACCGAGCATGACGAACTGCTGCCAGGATGAGGATTGCTGCAAAGCCTAATATTTGGAGAGGTATTCCACATTAGAGGACCAAAAAAGGTGGTACTGCTGGGTCATCAGTAGCCAAATACACCTGTTTGGACACCGTGGGTTAGAAAGGATGGCCTGTTTGCAGGAGGGAGATATGCATATAGCAAAAATATGAGTGTTTTTAAATTGACATTTATATTTTATTTCAAATTAGTAAATTGGATGCTGCAAAAGAACATACAGTGCAATACTGAGATAAAGATGGTGAATTGGGTCACCCTCACCCATTTCAAATATGATGCAGGATTATGGAACATCCTAGGAACAGCAGTAATGATGAGAGACAGACCAAATACAGCCTGTAAGGAAAGACTGGAGGAAATAGGATTGCTTAGCCTAAAGAAGAGAAGATCAAAGAGGCATGTAAACAGTTTTCAAATAGCCATGAAGAGGAAAGGAAGAAATTATTCTGCACATCAGTTGTAAATGGGATGAGAAATAGCAAATGAAATCACAGCAGAGGAGTTAGATTAGGTACTGGGAAAAGCTTCATTAGCTGTAAGGTTAGCAAAGTAGATGACAGGGATATCGCAGAATTTCCATCACTGGAGATTTTTAGGGAGAGAAGAGATAAATACCTGCCAGGAATGATATAATCAATAGTGACTCAGGTGAAGGGCTGCTGTCTGTCGTCTGTATTTCAGTCTCCTTGTTGACAGTGACTTTAAATTTTTTTGGTTATTGATGAAAGTTGAATAGTTATTTTAAAGGCAATAAACTCTTCCATATGTATGGTACGGTATATCCCATACTCCACTTTTCAGGGAGGGAAGGTGACATGCTGTTACTGAGTTTCCTGAGGAGATACTGCTCTTCTAATTTGGGAGTCAACAGATTAAATAAGTGCATTATATTGTGCGCTGTGGCAAAGTATTGAGTTGTTATCACTAGCAGCTGGCACGATAACTACCAGGTCTGCTCCCAGCATAAGAGGGAGACCTGAAAAGGCAGGCTGTGCTGCTTTCTCAGGTGAACAGTTGTGGGAAGACAGAAAACTGCTCATTTTTATCATGGATCTCAAAACTGTGGTACTAATGGCAAACTTCAGATTCACGCTAGCTGTGCAAAACCAGTTTGGTCTGCATTGAACAGCATTTCCCAATAGCCAGTTTTGATGGATCAGGACTCGCCTGAAGCAGCGTTTGGCTGCAGAGTTCAGGCTTTGTTCACACAGACAGCCCTGGTGCTGCCGTACCCATTCTGCGCAGAAGCGGGGCTTTTTCTCTGGGCGGTGGTGCCTGGACCAGCACCACCTGTAGCTCAGCCCTCTGTGAGCAAGCCTGCTTACAAGGGCCTTGGGAGATACAGAAGAAAACAGTGATTCTTGCAATAGTTTGAGGACTGACAGTCATCAGGACTGCAGTTTAAGAGAGAAAGTAGACTTTGTGGGAGTAATAATGTCTTATGACCTGATAAAACCGACGCATAGCTTCCTTTCAGCTGTGGGTTTGATCCAGATACAACAGCATTCTGGGGAAAAAGTTTTCTTTTTATCTGGAAGCTTGTGGCCTCAGATTTGAAGTGGTTCTTAACTTTGTTCAATTTCAAATTCTGGTTTTGAAAGCAGAGATGTCAGGAGTTGTATTTCAGTCTGCTATATGCTAAACTTAGTCTTCAAACTTAAAATAAAACCAGTTTGGTTTTTGCCTATGCAAGCTAGCCGACCCGATCAGACCGTTTGATCAAGGTTTCTGCTGTATTTACAGGATTCAGCAGATGTGATGCTAACTTTAGCTAGGGTTTAACAACTGTGACAACCAGTCTTATTACAAAGAAATTAAAGGGGAAATTGGCTGCCACCCTCCAATACCTGCTGTAGCAGGGCACCTGCACTCAGCGCTCCAGCCTGCAGCGACCAATTTGTTTTCTCCTCTGAGCTTCTGGTAGATCAGCATTAGCAAGGACAAATTTGAGCAGTCCTGTGGAGTAAGAGGACTTACCAATGAATGTTCTAAAGAGGAAATGCAAGTGTGGAATGATGGTATGTGGCTGCTTTTGGTTTTGTGGGTATGGTTTTTCCTGGCAGTATTATGCCATACATACTTTTTTTTTTTTTTTTAGATTAACTACCTCCAAACTACTACTTTTTATGCAAAAAAACCTGCATTTGGAATACTAGCAGGAGCTCAGCTAGACCTGCTGGCTTGCATGGAGGCAAATAACCTCCAAAACCAGCTGCTCCCTGGGCTCCCAACGAGCTCCTGCACAACCTGTGGAGCAGGCTGGCTTGCACGTGCCAGCTAATATGGAGGTGCGATGCTGGCTGGGCACTGCTTCCAAAAACCTGGCAGGAACCAGGAACTGCTGCTGGCCCCGGAGCAGCTGGCCAGGGCATCTTGTCTCTCCTTAAGCATGGTTTGCAGCTTCCACCAAGTTCAGGCAAGATGTGGATTTGTCCCTCTTAGTGTATTCACCTGCCTAGCATGTCCACCTGGGTCGGACCTACACAGTCAGCTAGATATGACTTCATGTGTGATGTCACTACAGTCCCCTGAGCCCCCTGATAAAACTGTGCTCTCTGGGGCAGGCACCAGCATTACACATTGCCTCTGACTACACATGCTACATGGAAACACGTGGTTGTCAAAGGTTGTGGAAAACGGTTGGAGATATAAATATTTAAAATTTAAAATAAAATACAGGTAGATGAATGGAATCACTTGGTTTTAACTAACAATGACTTGGGCAAACGCCATCTTTTAATGTGTGTGGACTCAATGAGCTTCACAAGTAGGAAGTCGGGAGTGCTGCACGTATCCTTGGGGTCCAGCCCGGGTTGCTGCAGTAGGCAATGCAGCTGCGCCGTTTACCTTCACAGGAAGGTAACGCAGGACATGCCTCTTCTTTGCGTAGGGGAAGATCAGCTAGGTCTTCTGCTAAGCTGCGAAAGGCTTTACCCTGCCTGTTTTTTTGGCAGAATCCATTAATAATCATTCTTTCCAGCTTCTCCTCTTCACTTGCTAGCTAAGTACTTGCCATGTGCAGCTGTAAAAAGTTGTTTCCAAAGAGAAATAAATTGGAGCAAAGACTTCTGTAATTGGAGACGTGGAGGAAAGCAGAAGGGCGTTTTCACTTTGTTGTCCTTGGTTGCTTTTGGTTTGATTTGTGCCATGCGTTAAACTAGTACCCTTTACGGGACTTTGGGCCTCCTTGCTTGTCCGCATCTGTGTCCTCCCAGTTTTAGCTCTAGTGGCACCAGCTCGCCCCATGTCCCTCACGGGACCAGGGGATGATCAAGGCAGTCAGGAGTCAGTAAGAGAGCCCTGTGCTGGGTCAGCAGCGCCATGTCAATACACTAGTGAAGCTGTGAAAACAGAAGCCTCTAGCAGTAGGATTGAGATGCCTAAGTTGGAAAATTTCTCTTTGGATGTCAAAGTTAACGATCGCAGTTATAGTTTTTTCAGGACATTTTTATTGAAAAGCTTTTCTAATTAAAATAATCAGTTTATCAAAACCTTCCCCCCCCCC
>VUYV01000026.1:3141483-3161750 GCA_008711295.1 Anarhynchus alexandrinus
CCCCCCCCCCCCCCCCCCGAGATCAAGGGTGAATTCGGCACAAAATTTAAATTTGAGATATCAGAAAATTCTAAAATCATATTTTAAAATAAATTTAAAATACCTAAAGCGAATATAGGCTCTGCTGAAATTTGCGCTTCTAAGAACAAAACTTTGTTGTTTTGGTTTTTGGTTTTTTTTTAAGTTCCTGATTAAGATAGAAATCTCTTCATGTCTCAAACTTCAACAGGACATAAAATTAGTTTCCCGCTTCTCTCTATTTCTTTCCTCCAAAACCTTCATTATTAAATTTTGTAGTATACCAAAATACACACATTTTAGTGCCTCTCCAGGTAGAACAGGGAATCTAAATTCCTAGACTGAGTTAGTCTTTCATATAACATTAGAATTGCTTTGAGTTTAAAAGAATCACAGACATGCGAAACAGAACTTGCACCTTGCCATCTATTAGATAATTGCCAAAACAAGTAGAGAAGCATAGATCATAAATGAAGTATTCAGAAGCTATCTTTACTTATAGGGCTTTCAACTGGACAATGAAAACCTTAGATTAGGTATGGACAGATTAACAGTATGCCCTTACTGCAGGTCTTTAAATTGGCATCATCTGCTGCAGATGGATACTGTGTACTCAGATGCATATGTGCAAATTTCTTAGTCCCAATATTAAGGCTGAGTCTTCAGCTAAAGTGCCAAGTGTAAAATCCAAACCCTCTGTTTCAATGTTATCTCACCTATCTTTCATAAATATCAAGTCCTGCAAAAGTAGACAAAACTCCCAAGATTTATGTAAAAATGGCTTTCCAAAGCTATTTTGAGTTGAATTTTTCTTGTAACGCTACTCTAGTAAATGAAATAAAATGTAAGTGTGGTTGGTCGATACTCTGATCTCCGCTTGGCTTATAATGGTATAAATATGAAGAATATTAGTATTGCCTGGATTTTACTCTTTACATTTTGGCAGCTTGTTTATTAAATAATTGAAATATCTCTTAGCTGTACCTTTCTTTTCCAAGTGACTTTTGACATTTTTTCTTGCCAAAAGGCAGCATTGGAAATACTTAACAGAAAAATTCATCCTTGTATTACTCAGGATGTTTCCCAGATTGGACCAAATGGAAATTGTCGGTGATAGGAACAGCGTATGAGCATCGCGGGTGACTTGCCCACACACAAACTCAGATGCTGAAGGCTGAGGTCTCTCCTATTACACATGGAGAGGTATTCAATGCACTGTGGGTTACATTTTTAATGCTTCATAAAGAGCCAAGCTAAATCCAAACAGAGAGGGCAGAATTTCAGGTCTGCCCTTCTACCACTCCAGCTGTGAATGGGAGTCTGAGATAGCAGCCACTAGGGCATCAGGCTCCTTGCCTGGTGATCTCTCTAAACACCAGTCCACTGTTTCCACCTTCCTCACATGGTTTCTATTCAGGAAGATGATCTGGAGCTCATCTGCAGGCTGACCAAAGAGTGAGGGTGTCTCCAAGCACCCTCCTGCCTTTGCTCCTCCACCCATCCCTCNCAAGGAGCCAAACTAAATCCAAACAGAGGGGACAGAATTTCAGGTCTGCCCTTCCACCACTCCAGCTGTGAATTGGGAGTCTGAGATAGCAGCCACCAGGGTGTCAGGCTCCTTGCCTGGCGATCTCTCTAAACAACAGTCCACCGTTTCCACCTCCCTCACATGGTTTCTATTCAGGAAGATGATCTGGAGCTCATCTGCAGGCTGACCAAAGAGTGAGGGTGTCTCCAAGCACCCTCCTGCCTTTGCTCCTCCACCCATCCCTCCAGTTGGCCCCTGGCTTGCAGGTGACCTGCTGCAGGGGTGGTCACTAATTTGCTCTGGAGCTGCTCTTCCCAGGGAGCAAGTCTAGAGCAGGAGATCCTCTGCAGGGTTTCTATAAGTATTTCCATTAGGTAGCAGTTCATTTTGTCCAGTAACTGGTCTTGGAGGCAGGGAAGGGCTTGCCAGGTCAGAATAAGGCATGTGATGGGTTCAGTGGTTCAATATCGCAGGAGGAAAAGGCAATTCTTCGTCTTCCCTGCTGGAAGTCTGCTTTAGCAGTAGAGCTTCAGCTGGCAGCCCTCAATTTATTATACAAATTCACATTACTACTTTTTGACCATACCTTGCTGTGGTAGAAGAATTCATAGGTCTGGAGTGAAACTAAAGCAGTTCCTATCAGCTAAGGAGAGCTGATACTTTTTTTTTTTTACTTTTATTTAAAAATTAGACTTTTAAAATTAAGCTTTTCTTGCTGTGGTAATAAAGGCAGTGGATCAACACAGTTAATATGGGTATGTTATAAAATCTATGTGTTTTAAAATAGAGAAAAAGATGGTTGGATTTCATAGATTTTACATATGATACAGAGAACCAAACAATATAGAGATAATGGCAACCTTCAATCTACTTTACTTAATGGTTATGTGGTCTGTTAGTTTTGCACAAGCCATCTAAAGATAGTTTTTGAGTTGTCTTATTGGAAAATTTTTAATAGCAATAACATACTGCTTCCTCTATAATTTCTCTGAAGTAAGTTGCAGAAGTTTCTTGCTGGATTCCAACCAGGCAAATAATCTGGTGGTGTAGGAACATAACATTTTGGACTTGTTTTTAATATGGATTAGAAAAAGACATCATTTGCCAGCACTGCCAGGACATTAGGTGATTGTGTAAATTCACATGTGAAATAATGTGTTTTCAGTAACACTGTTGCTTTTCTTTGTTGTTTTTAAATGAACCCATTTCAAACCAAAATATGTATGGTAGGACATTTAAGATAAAAATGAATCCCTTATCCTTAATTCACCTTGGGGTGAGGAGGGGTGTGTGTGTGTGTGTATTGCTTTGGACGCAGTTTCTAAAGTTTTGTAGACCCTTTGAAAAGATGATCATCTTTTGGCCACAGTATCTGAGTAGTCTGGGATGAGCAAAGGTTGGCTCCAACATGAAGAAGGAGCGATGGAAGCCCTGGAGTTTGGGGAGGGGGTTTTTGCCAAAGCAGACCCTCTGTTTGCTTCAGATTACTTTTTGCCTCCTCTTTTCCCTCCCCTTTATTATTTCCATCCCAATTTTAAAATCTCTTCCGCAGATTTGTTTTTATATTGCCGAGAACCTTTAAAAATAATTACTGAAACCATAGCAGCCCATCTGAAAACTTTCTGAGACGCAGTATGAACTACACAGCAGGCCAAACCTCAGAGGGCAGAGGCCCTCTTCCAAGCGAGCAAGAACGGATGCTGAGTTGCTTTGATTGCTTGTGCAAATGGACACTTTGTCATCCAACTCCCTGCATGTGCAGATACCCAGCGTACGTTGCCCAGCTTCACATACGTCAGGGTTTTCCAGCTTTGAAAGCGATACTCATTTTTACTGTAAGCTAGTTATTAAATAAATTATGTAAGAGGAAGTTTCATTTTGTAGCTATTCTCAGAAGGAGGATCTATGATAAAATACCAATCCTAGTAAATACCAAAAACTTTTAAGTGTGCAAAGTAATGGTATATTTTGTGTATCTTCATTTATACCTCAGTAAGCTGAAAATTTCCATTTCCATTTCCTTTATTTGCAAACTTGCATTGATTCCTTTGGGAATGCGAATTATAAAAATGCAATTGTTTTGTAACAGCCCAGCAGAGTCTACAAAGAACTTAACTTTCCCTGGCTGTGTTACAGAAATAAGCATTTGCTATTTTATAGCTTTTTGCACGGGAGGACAGAGAAGTTTTGCGAACACAGGGGATACAAGTCATATGCAGAATGATTCCTCATTTAGTATCTAGTCAGTTTGTAAAGTGCGACGTGAGTTTCTATTCGGTTTGTGGTCTGCGAGCAAGGCATAGAGGGAAAGTTGCAGGGAGTTTTTCAATAGGTCGTGGTCCTTTGAGACAGATGACAGTATATCTTGCCGGTTGCTCTCCCCAAGTTCATGAAGCAAGGTGCCAGCAGCGCTGAACACAAGTGATGGCATCTCTGTGCAGGCTGTGGCTATGGTCCTGCATCCAAAAGACGGTGTTGTGGGAGCCAACACCAACCTTGACTGCTGACTGTGACACTCCTCAAATTCATTACTTATGTGCAAATATGATTCAGTGCCTCACAAATGATCTGGTTTTATGACTAACCCCCAGCTACAGTGAAAATCCCTGCACAGCAGAGAATATCAAGGGAATTTGCGGCGTGCACTCTTCTTTAAGTCTGATCATCCCAAATAATTCAAACACTTTCAGCGAAGTCATAAGGTACAATGGGTCTCATCCAGCCCCCTCTGAAAACTGGCCTGAGTCTTCCCACACATTCTAATGAGAGTAAAGTCAGACTCTCCATCTCCACCCATTTTAGTGGAGGTTTGGAGTCTCGGAACTTTGCAGCCTCAAATCATCCAAAATTAACTTTCGGAATGGAAAATCAGATTATCTTTTTTCTTTTTAATTAAAATCTCTACCAGACCTGGTTGCCTGTTTCTCACAAAACTGATTTATGGGGCTTGCTGCACTGAACTGAGGCTTTTATTGACAGTAACCTGGCTCTGAGGTGGTATTAGTTTTTCTGAACTGTCTTTGGCGGCGCAGGCTGCCTTACATTATGCAGCTCTGGGGCTGGGTTTTGTTTTGTTTTTCCCACACTCCAGGCAGATCAGTCTTTGATTGCTCCTCTAATGACAGGTATTCAAGTTACTCTCTAATTCATGTCGACACCTGGGCTGTAAAAACTCTAATGCACTCTTGCTTGTGTAGTTGCTCTTTCCCTGCTGACTGCCCATGCCACTTAACTTTTTGTTTGGTCTTTTGATGTGAAATCTGAACTAATCTCTGTGCGCTGTAGTTTTTCAACATTCTTATAGGAATATTGCAATATTTACAAGAGAGAGGGATTGGAAAATGGTGTTTTAAATTCATTCCACATGTCTGGCCCTTATATGCCTCAGATTTCCCCTTTAGAGGTAGTCGCTATTTTAATATTATTTTATAGGTGCTGGCTTTAGTAGACCAGTCATAGTTCACTGCGCGTTTAGTAAGACTTAGTTGATTGTGATGAAGAAAACACTTTATGTTAAAAAAGCCTATTTGAATGTTGAAGCCAATTGAGTTCTAAACCTACGCCTACTGAGAAGTAAAATAATCTGACAGTCTGTGAGACCCTTGATCCTTTTCTGTATGCCTTCATTATAGTAAAATGCTTTCAACTGCACCTTCATGTCGTCCTGTTAGTCAGAAGAGAAAGGTGAAGACAGCTTCAGCAATGGTGTTACGCAGGTCACAATGTTATTAGTGCCCTGGAGGCATGGAGAGGATGCGGTGCGGAATGTCCCAGAGCTCCCACAATGTAACCTTTGGCTCCAAACAGGCTTTTTTCATCCCAACCCCAGGATTTGCAGAGGAGCCCTGCTCCTTATAACCACTGCTGTGAAGGGGACCCACGGCACACCAGTGGGTCAGCAGCAGTCCACCAGCAGAATCCTAGGGCTCGCTTACCAAATTTGGTTCCTATGACTTCTTTCCATGTTGGCTGAAAGTTGCAACAGCTCAAGTGTCCAAAAAAAACCCATTCAGACTAATTTCTGATACTTTTTGGCCTGTTATGCTATAAAACAGTGGAGAGAAGGGAAAAAAAATCCTCCAGACTTCTGTAAATTTGATTCAAATGGCAGAATTACTTTCATGCTATACACAAAGCAAACAAGTGGTCAGACCTGTAACATCCTAAAAAAAAAAAAAAAAAAAAAAAAATTGGAGCAATAGGTGGAAAGGCAAAAGGCGGGGATGCTAATGTGAACAAAAGTTATTTTCCCATGGTAACAAGCCGGGGGCTCCGAGGGCCAGCCCATGCCTTTCCGCCTCTGGGTCACCAGGTGTGGGGAAACATCCCTTCCGGCCCTCCGCCTGCCACCGTCAGGCCACGAATGACCCTGTCCGGTCAGAGAGCTGAGTGGTGCTGTGCTGTGAGGAGATAAGCTGGCGGAAAAAATCCTGTTCTTCAGGTCTTCTTCCAAATTAATGCAATGTTTTTTGTTCTGATTTAGGACTGAATAAGCTGGAGGCAATACTCAGAAATCCTTAATTTCTGAACTGGCCCGCTAGTTCACCTTACCAACAGCTCCCAGAGCTTAAGACAGCTCAAGTTTTGGGGAGAAAGCTGTGCAGTGAAGCGCATGGTGCTGAACAGCCACATGACACTGAGTGATCACCTCTGAAGTAATGAGACACTGGAAAAAGCAGGCCCATCGGAGAGAAGCTCTTGGGCTATGTATTAGGAGCAGTATTTTGTGAACACAAAATGTTCACAAAGAGGAAAAGGAGAGGGAATAAGATGGAGAGAGATGTGAGGTCCTTGTTGCCCCGGGTATGTTGTCCCTATGTGGAGAGGTTGTCCCTACAGCTGCTCCAGAACACCATAACAAGGGTCCCTTTCTTCAGGGCTGCACACTGAGGTCGCCTCCAGCCTGGGTGAATCCCGTGTTGGCTGTGTTGGGCAGCGTGCCAAGGATAACAGAGCCTTCTGCCTCCTTTCAAACATTCGGGTTGACTGAAGGCGGCCTGGGATGGTGGGTGATTGAATATTGTCGGCAGCTGTACTTTGGACAGCTGAAGTAAGAGCTCAGGCACAAACAGGTCAGTCCTTAACCATCACTTCTGCCTGGGAGAGCGGGTGAAGCTGTTTGCTGTAGGGCTGGTCTTTGTGGAGGGGTTGGGGGAAGGGCTTTTTATTTTTTGGCAGGGAGGCAGGAGTAGAGAGGGAGCTGTAGGAGGTTGCAGTGTCTCACGTTGTGTCCTCCTGTCCCGAGGGCTGGGATATAGCCCAGTAACTGTAGATTTGTCTGCTGCGTTTGGCCCCCACTTCCTGCTGAGGAGTGACATGCACGTGCTTGTTTTAAAACACCCGCAAGACTCCCTCCTGCCGTGCCTGGCGCAGGGGCTTCGCTCCCAGTGCTGTTTGCAGGGCTGAGGTCCTGCTCCCCGGGCAGGGTCTCTGCGGAGGGGATGGTGAGCCAACTCACAGAGTCTGAGCAGACAGGAGTATTTCCGTACATCTCCTCTGAAGGCACTGGCTGAAAGAAATGATAGGAGCATGAATTGGATGGAAGCAATTTCTGTTTTGGGTGAGTCAGAGAGATACCTTCTGCTATAGTGTATTTGCTCTTACATTATCAGCTTTTCTCAAGTGAACATCTAAACACTTAAACTGGCTAAAAGCTTTGCTGCTTCTTCCAAATAGTGACTATAGTGGTGACTGGGAGCAGTCCTCCAAAGCTAGCCATTGCCTGTGATCCTCTGCATATCTTGAAAAATATGTCACTGAAAAGAAAAAACTTTTTAAAATACTTGGATTAAAACAACATTCTGACACCACAGCGGCCTATTTCTTAGCTGTAATTTTCCATGGATGCAGCACCACTGGATTTTCGCCATATAACTCCTGGTTGCCTTTGACAGATGAGGTTTGCTGGATGCAACTTGCTGTGGACCATGAGTGCATCTGGCTGTTACTGCTCTTGGTGCCCCGGGGTTGCATGCTGGTTCAGTGGTCTGATGGTTCACTTGTCACTGACACCCCACAGTAACCTGCTATGTTACTGTTTTCCTGTGACAGTAAGAAGTAGAACGAAAGTGTTTAGGGGGTTTTAAGACTCTGGAGGATTGCCCAGTGTGAGCTGCTGCCTGCAGTGTCACTGCGCTTGGTTGGGTGCTCAGGGGTGAGGGAGGTGAGCATAAGAGGTGGAGGAAGATGGAGATGCTGTAGGGCTGGCAGGGCGCAGGTGCCTGGGACAGCACGCACAGAAGCATGAAAGCACCTCACGGCATCCTCTCATTTTTTTTTCTAACTATTCTTGTGCTTTGTTTGCTGTTGTGGTTATTTATCTTACTGCTTCTCAGTAACCTCCAGCTCCTGCACCTTTCACATAGCTCAGTTATGCTGTTGTAAGAGCCAAAAGATTAGAACTCTACAATTTATTGAAAAGAGTACATCTGAAACAAAACAAACTAAAAAATATATAATCTCTCTGCAGCCTAAGGAGGGCTGAAAAAAATGCTTACTGTGATACTGGCTTGGCATGTGTTTCTTACCCAAGAACTGCCCCGTGTGCTCCTGCCAGAGACCTCCAGGCTCTTGCTTTCCTCTTCTCTCCGTTTTGGCCCCTAACCGCAGCAGGATGGCGTGGCATCCCCCTAGTCAGTCACTGCCGAATTTGTAAAGGTGCAGTTCCCCGTGGCAGATCTTCCTGTTATTGCCAGCTCCTGTGTGACATTCAGGTTGGGCTAAGACCTATTTTGGGGCCACACAGACCTCATCTGCTTTACCCACATGTCCGTGAATGAAGCCTATCATCTGTCACCACTCCGAGGGCCATTTGTGGAAAGAGAAGGGATGCTCTGACTTGGGGTCCAGGCAAGAGCTCTTCAGCATCACTGGTACCAGCCACTTTCTCTGCCCTGGCATTTTGCGTAGGGGGTGGCATTTTTCAGTCTGGGTGTAGTCATACTTGTACCACTCACTTCAGGTACTGTGGAGAGTTTCTTTGAAATGCAAAAAGTCCCAAATCAAGTTGGCTTCCTCTCTCTGGCAGCAGCAGCTGCCCAGAATTTCCCTGGGTCTCATGCATCCAAAGTAACTTCTCCTCTGTTGGTCTCTCTTTTGGCTGTCCGGTTCTCTGCAAGAGGTTTTAAGGGTGAAACGTTAGTGCCTCCTTTCGCTACCACAACTTCCTCTGGACAGGACAGCACAATTTGCATTCTCACACCCTTGTAATGTCCTTCCTCAGGCCACACAGTCTTGTAATCCCTGCATGAAAAGGAGTGTCGTTTCGGCCAGAAACCATCCTTAAAAGACCAGTCACTGATGTTAAAGGACCCCAAAATACTGAGAGTAGTGTTTTAAATGTCCCTTTCCTCCTCCTGAGCTCCTGGGCTTCGGAAGGTTTATCCCAATTAGGGAGAGTGCTGAGTATAGGGCAGTCACACAGCAGTCCTGTGGTGTCTCAAGTAGATCTCATATTGGGTTACTTTAGTGCCTGTCAGAGGCTTTGCCCTACTCCATGAGTGACTGAGGCCAGAGAGTCTCCTAAATATTCTTTCTTCACCCTGTAGGGGAATTCATCTTCAGTATATTCAAGTGGCTTCATGCTGCACTGGGTCTGGTTTGCTGTCCTTGTTGAATTCTTTGGGCGTTTAAAACCATCTATCTACACATTTTTCTTTATAGTTTTCTATATTTTTAGAAACTTTAATAAAAAGAAAAGAAGAAAAATATCTGATATTTTTCAGATGGGATTTACTGGCATGGTGTTGCATGGGAGGAGTGTCTTCAGCATCCTCAAACAAATTTCATAAGAAAACACAGTAACATTTTTTTATCAAACTGATTTAATAGTTCTGTACCCCATTAAAAACCAGTTCATGAAAAATATTGTGGTTTGTATGAAACTGATTTTAAATGGTTTTCCAAATACTTTGTAATGTGTTTATAGTCAGTTGCCCTTTTTGTTTTGAGAGCTACTTTACTAAAGTACATGGTAACGCAGCCCAGTTTCCTCAAATTCAGATTTTTAAAATTTTCCTTTCTTTCATTAGCGGGAAGTAATGCATTTTGAAAAAAACAAATCAATATCAGTTTGGAAGTTAGGTCCTTTTGCACAGAGGGCCAATCAGCATTTTAATCTGCCACTTTGGGGTTTTTTTCCCCCTTGACTTCTATCACTTCTATTTTATTTCTACAGTTGTTTGTTCCTTCCTCTTTTTTTGCTTGGAAATTAATCATGCAGGAAATGATTAACCACAGTGAGCTGTCTGTCTGCCTCTGACTCAATATGTTTAAGAGGGGGTGCCTCAAAGCAGCTCAAAATGGCTGACTGGACGCAAACAGTGCACTTGTGGGCCGGTTGTTCGCACTGTCCATCCCACGTTAAATGTCACATTTCTTGTCAGCACTTGTAATGCTCCTGAAGTGATTTCCGAAGTACCGAATTAAATCTGAAATGCCCAGAGTTTGTGTTTCACCGAGTTCCGTTTAGTGCCATTTTTGCTTATTGCTCTTGAGGGGTTACTTCGTGGAGCAAGGGGCTCTTTGCAGAATGCATTATATGCTGTCTCCTATACTTTGGTTTTTTAATTAAATTAGTTTTTATCACAATGTGTTGCGTATCATAATATTTTAATACCATTTCTGATAGGGGCTGCAGGGTATGCCTGGTAGCTTGCAAAAAACAGAGCTTCCTTCTGTGATGATGTGATTTACCTGTATTTAGGTGGAGATCTCGTTTGCTAACGGCTGGGGCGGCGTTCTTAAAAGGCAGCAGATGCAGGCTGCGTGCACGGCCCCCTCGAGAAGGTTGCCCGTGGTCTGCAGGGCGGCTGCCCTGGCACCGGGGGCTGTCGCTGATGGGGTGCAGAGCGAGTGTGAGGACTGCGGTGGGGTGCCGGCTCCCAGCCATGGACCTCCGGAGGAAACGGCGGTGTGCACGGCGCTGCTGGCGCCCGCCCCGCAGCGGGAGAGCAGCTGCTGCTGCTGCTGCCAGCTGTGGAAATCCTCCTCTCTCGCTGACAATACAGGGCTTTGTGTTGGGGGCTCCGGGGCCGACGCTGCGGTGTATGTGTGCGGGATAGTTACCGTAATGCTCTCTGCTGCACCACTAATGCTCATCTAGATATAACGCTTCCTTAATAGCTTCTTAAAAGCTGTGATAATGTACACTACTGCCTAGAAAATATGCAAGGACACGTGTCCTGGGTTTCAAAGTACCGATACGCCTTCAGCCTTGGTCCTTTTGGCTCCTTTTCAACACCCTGCAGCACCGACTGTTATAAGCAACTTGGTTGTTAACAGATTTGGTAGGTAACATTTATTACTGGGTGGATCGGTTACTATTTCATGTATTTTATAGTGTCAGCTGTTAGCAATTGAACATAATGTCCATTTCTTAAATCCAGCTCTTTCCCACTGACCAAGAGCAAATAATGAACTGAGTGCATTGCTGAAGTGTAGGACAGTAACCAAAGCTTTCCTCTAATTGCAGAGTTGTGCTTAATATCTTAGGACATCTCTGTGCTCTCCGCAAAACAGTGATCCTGCGAATTAGTGAGGAACAAAGCAGCTGCAGAATTCAATTTTGGCATTGTGCTGACTCAGCTGCTTTGCTTCTGTAGCCGGCGAGGTGCTGCTCATCCCAAGGGTCAACCCCAGCGCTGCGCTGTGTGGGCAAGCCCCCCGGTCGCTGTCTCTTCAGTACATTATTATTCTGCCTACAGGCTTATAGTGATCAAATTTAATAACCCAGAGAGCACCATATTTTTTTTTGCTTACAAAAAGTCAGACAAAGAAATAGATTGTACAAAATCTAACAACCGAACGGCAAGGATGAGTTAGAGCTTCAAAGACAGAGGTGCCGTTTCTTGCTGCAAAGTTTCAGCTTAAGTTTCTGAAATTCTCAGCAGCAGGAGCAGAGCCAGAGTGACAAAAGTAAGAGTGAAGCAGCGTTGTAACTTACATTTTAAGCTAAAATTTTACAAACTGGGGTGTTTCACTGGCCCTGTAAGTGTATGCATTATACGTTTGTGTGTGGGCACGCAGGTTTCTGAGTCATGCCATATGATCTCTTTTCTGATGGCTCCTGAGGGAAATGTGTGCTCTGGAACAATATGAGTAAACAACTCTGCAGGATGCTTGCGTTAAACTTCAAGCCAGTTCTGCCAGAGATTGTCCTATTACAGAAGCTTGTCCTGTGCTTCCAAAATGCCATTTTCCAGACCCTCCTGGTAACTGCTGTGGGGGCTACAGGGCTTGTTCAGCAGTAGCTAAATGCTAAGCTCACTAGTGTGCAGCTGTGTACCTAATTTCCACTGTTCCTAATTTTCCTGTTGAGAAAGCCCTTCCGTACCAGAAGAGGTACTAGCTAATGTGCAGCTGGTGACTACAGGTACATCAAAGGATGTCATCCCTCTGGAAGATGGGATAGGGAGAGAGGGGGCGCCCAGTGCCTTTCTCCCCCTTACCTCCTTGCAAATAATGTGTGCAGGGAGGGGTTTGGAGAGGCTGTGTGTCCCTGGGTAGTGAGTGGCTTCCCTTAGAGGACTCAAGTTTTAAGCGTTACCTTGCTTCCCCCCTGTCCCCACCAATTCCTTACAAACCTGATCTAAAATAAACAGTTAAAAAGAAAAAAAAAAGTGAAACAGACCAGCACAAGCACGCAGAAAGCAATTGCTTAACTTACAGGGAGGTAGGCAGGTTACAGCATTTGCAAAAATACTGCTTTTTAGAGAAAGCGCTTCAAGGACCAGCTGGCTCACTTGCTGCATTCAGGTCTGAGCTGCCTTAAGGAATTAATTTAAAAGTCTGATATTAAACCAAACTGTATTCTGCCTGCTCCAGAAACTTTCCCATGGCACATGGAGTGCCGAGGAGACTCACAGCGCATTATCCAGAGTGCTTTGGCCTCTTATCAAAGCAGTGCAGAGAGCAGAAATTCTCTTTTTAATCAGCTGAAGGAGTTAAAAGCTTGGTGAAATAGCCGAATGGCACAGTTACACTAGAGACAACTGCAGCTGTGAAAAGACTGTGTTAAGAAACAGGATGGTTGTGGTCTGCTGTAAGAAATAATTTTCCTGTTGACTATTTTTTTAAACAGGAAGCTGAAGAACAAAGCAGCATTAGTCTTGGTGCTTTTAATAGGCTTCAGATTTCAAATTTTGCTTTTAGGATAAGCAGATCGGGAAAGGATAGGGCTTTGTGCAGAGTTTTGTGTAATAGTCGACTGAGAGCTAGAAATACGCAAGACAGGAATATAACTGGATTCAAGCAGAGCCTCTAAATGTGAAGCTGGTGCTTCTCTGGAGACGCCGTAAGATGCGCAGTAACGCACCAGAGGACTGATAAGAGCACGCCGGTCCATTTGCAGGACTTTGCGAATGCATGTGTTTGCAGAGCGCTGCGTAGGCTTGGCTTCGCACAGTTTCCTCTTTGTCAGTCAGTCTGTCCGGCCGCCAGCTTCCCCTCTGCTCCGCTTGCTCTTTCGCAGTAACCGGAAAGAGAAACAGCTTCTGCAGTACAGGAGGAGAAAAGCTGCAAACGCTAGAGACAGTGCCTCACGCCACTTTGAACTCCATGTTTTTTTCTAGATAGTTAGCCGGAGCTAGGGGTGATGTGTCCGACTCCTTTCCAAGTACTTTCCTTCCTAAACATTTTAGACAAAATCCGTTAAAGGTGTATTTGAGGAAAGCTTTCTTCTGAGGAAGGTAGCTCAGCAATTTTTTGTGTGTGTTTGTGTGGGTTTATAGCTGTATTCTAATTCTTTTGAAGCATGAGCATCTGACGAGAGAAATCTGTACTTCTAACCCTTTTTTTCTCACATACATATCATAGATCATCTCAGAGCCTTTGTAGGTGGTGACTCACCTCAAACCCTCACTGCAAATGCCATTTTGTTCCATTCAGACCATTTTCCTAATGCTCATTTAAGGGTACTGTACAGAAGTTCATTTGGCAGATACTGTGCTATTACAGTTCTCCTTGGTTTTATCAAAAACAATTAAGTGACTTTGGAAAGTAAGAGCTGTGTATTCTTGTAAAGAACTGCCCTGGGGACCTCAGCCATCAGCCTGGGGTTGTCTGGAGAATAACCCTTATTCCTATTCCCACTGTGTTTACCTGTCTTGTGCAAACATTCTATAAATGGTGGCAAATCCCTGGCACTGAAGCTGGCTCAGGTGAATGGGCAAGAGCAAAGCACATGCTGAAATGCCATAGCACCATTAGAAAAGCCCTGGAGCCCCCGATAGGCACAGTTCCAGCAAGCAGTGTGCCAAAATGCCCCCAAAAGCCCTTGTGACTTGAAAAAAAATTCTTCGATGTTTGTCCCTTCTTTTTTTTTTTTTCCTTTAATATTTTTATTGCAATGAAGTTCTGCATCTCGGGCGTGACCCTCCTAGGATTGCCCTAGGTTCGAAGTTCTGCTTGGGGTGGGGAAAAGAGGGAGCCTGGTCTCTGGCAGGGAAGCTCGAGGAAGGCTGAGCTCTGGCAGCCAGGCTTTTCCCTCTGCAGCAGCCTGCGGCTGAGAGGCCGGGCTGCCTGCTTACTCTTCCTCCTCTGGGAAAGCACACAGAGCGTGACTGTGTGCGCTGCTCTCGAGGAGGAGGAGGAAGGTGAATTCAGAGGTGATGATGGAGCTTGGAGTCTTTAGAGCAAGCAGGGAGAAAGGAAGAAGCATGAGTCTTTCCTAGAGCTCTGCTGTTCCGCCCTACTCATAGCAGTGGGGGATCTTCCAGCAATTTAAGGGCTTTAAAAGGTCAGCATCTCTTTCCCAGTATGATCTTAAAGAGATGATACCTTCTTGAAGTAAGGGTTGATGGTATAGCTATGGGATTATCGTGAAGTACTTCCACAGGAACGAGATTGTTGGATTAAACAGAGTTCAATTTTGGTTTGTGCATTGCCATAGCAATGCATGGGTAGTGTATGTGGGCAAAACTGGATATGTATGTCTGTGAGTTTGGATGGCAATGGGGATCATGTAGAAAGCCCCCTTTTAAGGATGCAAATGGTTTCCACAAAATGAAACGTGAAGTGATTTTTACAGATTATTTAGACTTAGAAAATGTAGCAAATAAACCTGTTAGCTGCAAGGGTGTTTTTTGGCTGAGTAGAAATATATTTATTAAGATTTATTAATCTCTGGGCCTTGTGTGTTTCTGTGTTTTGCTGTGTAGGTTTCTTAGTAAGACCAGACGGAGTTCAGCCTTCCACCATGCCTGTGCCTCCCCCTCCAGCTCCCCCTCCGCCCCCAACGCTGGCCTTGGTGAGTTTTACAGCAGATAAATGTACCGTATACACTGTCCTCTGTTGCTGCTTGTCATATTGAATGGGATGTCCAGAGGCATTGAGCTGTGGATGAGGGTATGCATAATACTTGAGGAAAGCTCTCTGAAAATTTGTTCACGGTTGATGATTGATCCTACAAGAGGGACTGTCACTTCCACTCCCTTCCAGTGCCCATATGGATGTCACTAGCCACGTTGACTCTCCATCCTCCTCTTCTTCCCACACTGGTGGTTTGATCTGGTGTAGGGAGCCTGGGTGGAGAGGCACAGCTCCTCAACAGCTGGTCTAAGTCAGGGGAATTGAAGTCTTACTATCCCCTTGCCTTTCTCCAGCCATGTACTCCCACCTTCTCCCTTGTTCTACTCTAGTTACTTACATGACCCGAGCCGGAAAAAATCAATCCTATTGTTTAAATTTGGTAAGGATAGTTCTTAGCCAGCATAGCTCCCTCAGCCAGCCTGTGGTATCACAGCACAATATCCACTGCTGGCACAGCATGGTGGGTGAGACTACATGGGACCTGACTTAAGTCAGCCGAAGCTGGAATAGAGCTTGTGCTGTTTTGGCCTTCCGACAATCAGTCACCTCACTGACAAGAAAGAAAAGGCTTCTTGAAATGCCCTTGTAAAGTACTCAGGTATTTTCATAGAAAAAAAACCTATCTGGTTACACAGATAGGTTGGGCTGTGCTGCTGAAGAGTCTTTCCCTCATTTTCCACCACATGCAAGATACGGATTCTGTGCTTGGTCCCTCCATGGCAACTCTCACCACCTTTCAGGAAATTTCTGTAACACTGATCTGATAATTTAGAAAGGTTTTCAGGAACTACCTTTTCCTAGAAGAAATAACCATATATACATGCATATGTGTGTGTGTGTGCAGATATGTATATTATGTATATTTTGGGGTGGTTTTTTTTGCTTCTTCCTTGAAAAACTGTGTCACCAAAAGATAAACTGAAAAGAGAGGACCATTGAGACAAACCTCATGCATCTAAAGGTTTCATTTGGTCTATTTGAAGAGGTTGATATTGTTGAAGTGGTGTTTGCCATTTTAAAGTATTTGTATCAAAACTAAAGTACTAGATAAAGCTCCATCTTTCTTATGATTTATCCAGAATTTGTATATGAGTAGTTTTCACTACAACTTTCAGGAATGTTCACCTTTTTGTGTAATCAAATTATGTGTGTAGTCTGTTCTTGTTCAGTCTCCAAAATGGCAATTTGCCACAGATGTGCCTTGGCTTTTAAAAAATCAGAGACTCTAAATCTTGAGTTAAAAAAATGTGAATTCACATAAAAGTGTTCTGTTTCCAGTGAATAGCGTGGGTTAAAATAGCAGCAGTGTTTGGGGCCTTGAGTCAGTAACAAGGCCGGCTACCTGTAACATCATTCACAAAACCAGACGTGGCATGCTACCCAATCCAGTGCTGTTAAAATAGAAATTGAGGTCTCAAGTAACTACCATATTTGAGCAGAACTTTGTAGCTAGAAGTCGAGGTTTGTTTTGCCTCCTCATTTTTAATTTTATTTTGCAGGCAAATACTGAAAAGCCGTCCCTAAGCAGGTCAGAACAAGCAGGGCGAAATGCTTTATTATCTGATATTACCAAAGGAAAAAAGCTAAAGAAGACTGTTACTAATGACAGAAGTGCGCCGATTCTGGACAGTAAGTATGATTCTGGATGTGGGAGTTTCTGTATGTGAATGGTCCCATATATCTGAATGCAGAAAATTATTTTATATATCATCAGATGAACTTCCATGAGAGAAGTAGGGAAAATAAAATGCCAGAAGTTGGCATGCATAAAAATAAATTCTGTTCATCATGGATTAAGTCAGCTGAGAAATAAAGTACTGCTTATGAAATACGAGTGTTAATTTGTTTGCTTACTCTCATAAAGCAGTTCATTTTCTCGTTTGCTGAAATCAGAAAACTATGCAAACACTACTAGGAGCTCTGCTGAGGAGCTGCAGCAGATCAGGCAAACAAAATCCCCATCAGAACTGAGGAGAGCACAGAGAACAAAATGGAATTTCAGACTCTACTTTTGCATAAACAGTATAAAAATAAAGGCACCCCTGGCCCGACTCCATTGGCTTGCTAATGGCCCCAGTACCACTTAAAGCAAAACCAGAGCCAGGAGCCACAGCCCCACCTGGGTGTCACTCTGCTGCACACAGTTTTGCCACTCCTGGTGTGACTCAGAGGTGTTATCTTTTTGGCTGAGCCTTGTTGCTCAGCCTGCCCGGCAGTGCTCTGGCACAAGGCAGCAGCTCCACTTACCTGAATGGAGACAAGGTCTCCATCCAGCTGTGCTGCTGCTGTGTCTCACTCTACATCTCGGCAGGTGCTGAGAGGAGGCTGGAAAAGCCCGTGTAGCAAAAGTATTGGGAAGACAGAACAGAAACAGGAGAAGAGCAAAGAACAAGGGCCTGCTACATCAGAGGAACAGTGTTTTATTGCCTAGGGAGAGGAGACACTTCTACAGACTGATTAGCAAATGTGATACAACTCAGTCCAGGTCTGGCCATGCAATCAAAGATTGGACTGTGATAGGGAGATGATGAGGAAAGAAGGAAATGCCCAAAGGAGTGCAGCCAAATAAGAATAATAGAAAAAATAGATACAGTCCTGCAGTCAGCCAGGTACTTAGTTTTTAAACACTTCAGTATTATCTCTGAAAGCAAAGTTCTAGCTACTGTAATGAGCTGGAGAAACGCATTAAGGGGATTAAAGGGGGAGTAAATGGTGAGATTAAAACGATGCGGCCTATTATCTTGTTTACATGAATTAACAAATCATGATGAAAGACTAAACCATAGTAGCAGCATTTCTCCAGAGGTTCACACCCTATGTGAGTCAGAGCTGAACTGAGCTAACATGCTTAAGAAAAGAGAAGGATGAGGTGAAGCATTCCCCCATGGACACATTCTTCCTTGTTTTTTCTGGGTGGGATTATTAGAAGTGCTTTTCATCCACAGGTTTTAATTACTTCAAAGTCAGTGAAATTTTTACTCACCCAAAGTCATGAAAATCGAGATGCCAGGAAGTTAAGCAATTGATCCTCAGCCATGTAGCCCATCATCTGAGAGCTGATCTCCATAGATATCCCAACCTGTGGGCCTGCTCATATTGCAGTCATGCTCTGAATAGGGCTCTTCCCTGTATTTGTAGTTGTGGAAACACTTTCGTTTTACTTTAAGCATCTCAGTGTTGTCACAGCAGAAATATTGATGTTAGAGAGAAATGGGGGCGGGGGGCTGATAAAATAATCCCTGCCTATTGGAAAAATTAGCAGCTAATGATCCTGTCACTGCATTTCTGGACCTACAGGAAAGTAATTGGAAATAAAATCTCTTTCCCCACTAGGCTTTGTTTAAATAAGTAGATAAGTTGCAATGTCATCAATAGTGACAGAGTTCTGTGCGTTCCCAGAAGTAATCACCAGAGACACCTCCAAGAGGAAAGATACCTCTGTCTTCCTCCTTCCTTCCTCATTTCCCATGAGATTGCCCTGTCTCTCAGTTTGCTTATGGAGAAGTGGAGGGGAAGGATAAGAGACCAAAGGTATGAAGAAGTGGGAAGCAGCTACAAAGATGCTAACAAAGACAGCATGATGTTCTTAGAGGTCCCATCTATGCTCAGTTCCAAGTTCTCCATAGTAACTGTTTCTCTGCTTTCCAGTCCAGAGCAGACTAAAGGAAAGTGATGGGTTAATAAAACACAGTGACTGTGTTCGTTGCACCACTTCTTCCATGGTGATGGTAGCTGTGATCATCCAACCTGAACAAGAACGCGTGTGTTTTGAAAGCTTGTCCATTTTTCCCCAGCTACAAGCATTGCTCTAATGAAAGAGACTACTTTGCGGGATCAGTCTTGCTTCTCTGCCTAACATGGAGGATTTTTTTTTTCCCAACAGAACCCAAAGGACCTGGTGGAGGTGGTGGTGGTGGCTTTGGAGGAGGCGGCGGTGGCAGCAGCGGGGGTTTTGGTGGTGGCGGTGGTGGCAGCTTCGGTGGTGGTGGACCACCTGGCCTTGGAGGCCTTTTTCAAGCAGGAATGCCAAAGCTCAGATCTGCTGCGAGTCGAGATACCGGTAAGAAAGACCTTGCAGTTCCAGTGTGAAAAAGTAAATGACATTGGTTGAAATCTTCATAGCACTGCAATAAATGTCCTGCTGGGATTGAAGAAGTCTTTAAATAGCTTTGGCTCTTAGGAAATGTAATTTTCAGCTTGAATCTTGTTTTATTCTTAATACTAGGTTTTATGAGGGAGAAGTGAGACCCCTCTTTCCACCCATCCTCCTAGTTATTGATGAAAACTAAAGATCTCAGAAACATTGCATTGCTACCTGCAAAGTACAGTCAGGCAGACTAAGTCCTGCCTTAGCAGTGGGTGTGCAGGACAAGAGGGGAGCATAAGAGGATTCCAGGTTAATTCTCCCTTGTGCACCAGGAAAAAGGATCTACTTTCCAAATGGAAAGTACATCTGCGTCAGCTCCACAACAGCATGATTTACCACTTTGGGAGTGTATGAGGCATCCCAGCTGGCTGGTAGGCACGCTGCAGTTGGAGGCTTGTCTGGGGCATGCACTGTATTCTTCTGGCTGGAAAAACAGCTGCCCAAAGCCTCGTGTCCCTTGAAACAAAGGAGATTTGGGGCCAGTGAGTTTTGTTAGGTTAAGGACGTGGGATTTCACGCTTGCTGAAGGAGGACTGGGCAATGGGGCTTCTAGGGTGTTATGAACCTTACATATTTTATAGACTAACGTAATTTTTCAGCACATGTGTACAAAACAGTCTCTCAGAGCTGGTATTTTCTATTGTGTCACAGTCTATTTTGGGAATGTGTATTAATACAAAAGTTCCTGGCATCACAGAGCAGTACTTCTTCAACTGCAAGGCTGGCTGCCTTCTTCCTGATGTGCACAACTACATCCTTAGATAACAGCTACTAGAATGGGCTGAAAAGAGCCTTTTGCCGGACTGTTGTTGTTAAGTATCATTTAAAAGCTGAGATTTCTTTGCTTTCAGGCTGATGGTACCAAATAATTGTTCTTCAGCATTTCTTCCCTCCCCGTGTGTGTGTGTGCTGTGTGATGGCCGCATCCGTTGTGTTACCTCGCGGCCGCTTTGGTCTCTCACAAGTGGTCCTCCCTCAACAGCACTATCAGGATGTAACCCGCTACTCCGAAGCGGTTCCCCAGTGCTACCAAGACTGGTGCTGGGTGCCACTGGGTTGTGCCACGGGGCTTGTGCGCCCCGTACCAGGGCTGACCCCCCTTGGTGTCTGCAGTGCCTCAGGGCACTCAGTCCCCTGTCCGACGGGACGCTGATGCCCTCTCCTGTGTCCGCAGATGCCGGGGGACCGGGACCGCGCCCGCCCGCCCTGCCGCCCGGAGGCCGCTCCGCCGCCGCCAAGCCCCTCTCCCCGCCGAGCGGCCCGCCG
>VUYV01000026.1:3162028-3255254 GCA_008711295.1 Anarhynchus alexandrinus
GCCGCCCCCCAGCAGACCGGGGCCGCCCCCCGTCCCGCCCGTCCCCGGCGGCAGCGACGAGATGCCGCGGCTGCCCCAGAGGAACATCTCGCTGGGGTCCTCCTCGGCGCCCGGCGGCGGGGGGGGCCGCTCCGGACCTCTGCCCCCCCCGCCCAGCGAGAGGCCCCCGCCGCCCGTCAGAGACCCCCCCAGCCGGTCAGGTAGGGAGCCGGGGTGGCGAGGGGGGAACCGGGGGGCTGGGGGTCCCGAAGGCGGTAGCGTGACGGGGGTCGACTAGATGGGTGCTGTGAGGCGAAGCGACGGTCCCTTATGGAAAGGGGAAATGCTTGGTTTGCCCAAGGGTGTGGGTGGCTGTGCCCCTTGGAGCGTAACCCAAAATCTTCAGCTGCCCAGCCCTGATACAGCCTTGCAGGTGCTTCGCCTGCTGTCACCCAGCAGCATCGGATGGCTTCAGCTGGAGCATCGCTTTTTCGCCATGTTGCGATGCGTGGGAGTGCTGGAGGAGCGCGATGGGGCGCGGGGCAGCGCCTTCCCCCACCAGCCGCTGCCGTGGTTTGCATGGGCGACAGACGGTACTGCTCTGGGGTTCTGCAGTTGGAAGTGAGGGTTTATGGGCATCGCAGTGGCCTAAGGAAAGTCACTGTGCATCACCAGCCTGCTCACGTCTGCTTTTGCAGATCTCAGCAACTTTCGTTATAATTACTGTAATTAAAAAGGGTTGTGAACGGGGGGTTTCCCCATTATGTTCTTTGATGCAAAGAAGCTGTTTTATCTAGCTTCTGATAGGTGACACCATTTGCCTTCCTGAATCAACCAGCGCGAGTTAATGGTGGCGTTCTTGTGAATGGAGTTTTGCAGAACCTGACCATCTACGTGTTGGGAGACACGAACACTTACAGCCAAATAGAAATTATTTTAATAAAAGACCTAGCCAACAGTTGTTAAATATAATGGCAGTTGTTACAGTGGGACTAACTGCTGTTACTTACCATGTGCAGATTTCAAATGAGACTAAAAATAGAAGTGTCTCCTTTGACTTATTTCATAATACACTTTGTCCTCTGTGACAACTATTGTTCATAACTTTTAAGAATTGCACATGGTAACTTGGCTCTCGTAATACCTGATGGTTCTCCCTTTGGAGATGAGAATTTAGGCACAAACAGCCAGGCCCTGTAATGTTGGAAAGGGAAAAGCGTTGCACAGAAGGCAACACTGGGAAGCTCCATAGAGTTGTCTTTCGTTTCATCGTTTGGAATAAAAATCTGGAATCATCTCAAACCTGCCCAGACCCGGACAACAGAGCTGAATGTCATGGGAGCTCCCACAGACAACAGCCATCCATGTTGCTTTCCAGCTCCTTGAACCAGCCCTGAATCTCCTGTAGCACAGCACCTGCAGGAGCTGTGCAGCTACAGAAGATACTAGCTCCAAAGCCTGCAGTAAATAAACCAGAGAAATATTGTCACGTTTGCCTGGGAGTCAAAAGTTGCAGAGAGCATCTGCAATTATTCAGACACTTCCAAGAGCTTCTTCTGTGACGGCCTCTGCTTCCACCAGTGCTTTCTTGGTTGGCTCTTTTCTAAGGCAGATGGTTTTGGCAAATCTGTACTACCTTTCTGCTGGCTTAACAAGCAGAAGGAAGTTGTAGCAATAAATTATAAATATAAATATTCCTATTCTGCAGCTGTTCAATATAGATGATGGGGTCAAAGAAAGGTCAAAGAAAGTGTACAAAAAGCCCTCACAATGAGCAAAACTGACAAACTAATAATAACAGATGAGGAGAAGGCTGAGGTTCTCAGCAACTTTTTTGCCTCAGTCTTCACTGGCAACTTCTCTCCCCACACCTCTCAAGTGAATGGACTGCAAGGCAGGGATTGGGGGAGCAAAGTCCCTCCCACCATAAGAGAAGATTATGTTCATGACCACCTGAGGAACCTGAACATGGGTCCCCCATGGTCCATGGGACCTGGTAAGATGCATCCCAGAGTGCTGAGGGAATTGGCTGATGTAGTTGCCAAGCCACTCTCCATGATATTTGAAAAGGCATGGCAGTCAGGTGAAGTCCCCGGTGACTGGAAAAAGGGAAACATTGCACCTGTTTTATAAAAGGGTAGAACGGAGGACCCTGGGAACTACCGACCTGTCAGCCTCACCTCTGTGCCTGGGAAGATCATGGAACAGATCCTCTTGGAAGCTATGCTAAGGCACATGGAGGACAGGGAGGTGATTCGGGACAGCCAGCATGGCTTCACCGAGGTCAAGACCAACCTAGTGGTCTTCTATGATGGAGTGACTACATCATTGGACAAGGGAAGATCTACTGATGTCATCTGTCTGGACTTCTGTAAGGCCTTTGACATGGTCCCCCAAAACATCCTTCTCCCAAAATTGGAGAGATACAGATTTGATGCGTGGACTGTTCGGTGGATGAGGAATTGGTTGGATGGTCACATCCAGAGGGTAGTGGTCAACGGCTCAATGTCCAGATGGAGATCAGTGGCAAGTGGTGTCCCTCAGGGGTCTGTACTGGGTCCAGTACTGTTTAGTATCTTCAGCAGTGACATAGACAGTGGCATTGAGTGCACCCTCAGCAAGTTTGCAGATGACACCAAGCCGAGTGGTGTGGTTGACATGCCTGAGGGATGGAATGCCATCCAGAGGGACCTGGAAAAGCTCAAGAAGTGGGCCCATATGAACCTCTTGAAGTTCAGCAAGGCCAAGTGCAGGGTCCTGCACCTGGGTCAAGGCGACCCCCAGTATCAATACAGGCTGAGGGATGAAGGGATTGACAGCAGCCCTGCCAAGAAGGACTTGGGGGTAGTTGTGGGTGAAAAGCTGGACATGAGCCCACAATGTGCACTCGCAGCCCAGAAGGCCAGCAGTATCCTGGGCTGCATCAAAAGAAGTGTGGCCGGCAGGGTGAGGTAGGTGATTCTGCCCCTCTGCTCTGCTCTGGTGAGACCCCACCTGGAATGCTGTGTCCAGGGAGGGATTCCTCAGCACATGAAAGACACGGACCTGTTGGAGCAGGTCCAGAGGAGGGCCACAAAACCGATCAGAGGGATGGAACACCTTTCCTATGAGGACAGGCTGAGGGAGCTGGGGTTATTCAGCCTGGAAAAGAGAAGGCTTCAGGGAGACCTTATTGCACCCTTTCAGTACTTAAAGCGGGCTTATAAGATGGGGACATACTTTAGCAGGGCCTGTTGTGATAAGACAAGGGGTAATGGTTTTAAACTGAAAGAGGGTGGGTTTAGACTAGATATAAGGAAGAAATTTTTTACAGTAAGAGTGGTGAGACACTGGAACAGGTTGCCCAGAGAGGTGGTAGATGCCCCGTCCATGGAAACGTTCAAGGTTGGTTGGATGGGGCTCTGAACAACCTGATCTAGTTGAAGATGTCCCTGGTCATTGCAGGGGGGGTGGACTAGATGACCTTTAAAGGTCCCTTCTAACCCAAGCTAATCTATCATTCTATGATGGGGTTTAGGTAGGTTGAGAGAGAGCAAGCAAAACTATTCTGAAAGTTGCTAAATGTTTCTCATTCTTAGAAACTATTCCCTGAAGGCAAACTTCAGTAATTTGTAAAAAAAGAAGGGGAAAAAAAAAGGGAAAAGAAAAGACTTACAAAGTACAGCATGTTTCTTGAAGCATGTTTCAATGCTTGTTGCTGGATACGCAATATCTGCTGCTCTCTTTTTCAACATACATGTCTGTAGCTAGATTTCATCAGGACAAGGAAGCATTTCATAAAAATAAACATAATTGTCAGTTGCCCAACTGTGCCAAACAGAGGTAGCGAGACCTTTGAACACGTATAGCCCTCCACACCCTCTGCTTTGTCTCCTTGTGTCCTAACCATGGGTACCTCTCTCCCTGGCAGCAGCAGCTTTCTTGCCTTTATTTACCACCTCCTCTTGGAGAAGCACCCTTCCCTGCCCTCAGGACAGCCTTGGTCCTGTGTTACGTGGGCTGCACCTTCATATTTGACCTGTCGTGTCACCACGCCAGTTACTCAGATACATAGACGTTGGGAATGCCAGTCTACGTGTGAGGTCTGTTTCCAGTTTAACGGGAGGTGGATATGCTCCAACTACTGAAAAACCTGGCGTGCAGCGCATATGTTTATAAATGAGCAGCTGATGCCATGCTGCTTAACACTGCCACCCCTGGGCTGAATTCCCCTGTGTGCCACCACAGACCCTGGCTGTGACACCCAGAGGGAACCACCCCTGTGGACAAAGAGGCTCTGAGGGTAGCAGAGCTCTTCTGTTACACGTCCTCTTGCCTTGCAATAGTACATGGAAAGGAAATGGGCTATGGTTTGGACCTCCACAGTACCCTGAATTCCAGCTGTAACTTCTCCTCATTGTGGCCAATGTAATTTAGAGTGATTTAAAAGTGGCTTCAAGGACCAGCACCTCTACAGATGCTTTTGTAGCTGAGGGAAATGGGAATATGGGCACTGAGGTGTATTTATTTATTTATATGCTTTCTATTCTTCAAATCAGCACTAACTCCCTAGAGAGCCCTGGAGATCAGGGAAGTGGGCGCTGAAGACTATTCCCTCTCGGGACCAAGGGTCTCAAGCCAGCCCACCCTCTCCGGTTTGTTAGCGGCAGACTGTGGGACACAGGCAGGGGATTACCACCAGCAGAATAAGCCCTGGTGCAAACGGTGTTTGTGTGCTTGCCTCTTGTCTTGCTCCAGGCCCCCTTCCACCGCCTCCTCCCATAAGCAGGAATGGAAGCACTTCAAGGGCTTTGCCTGCTACTCCGCAGCTGCCCTCCCGGGCAGGGCTGGACAACCAGAGAGGTGGACCACGACCGCCACTTCCTCCCGACCGGCCGGGCTCGGCAGCACCACCACCACCACCACCGCCTTCATCAGCTGTCAGAAACGGCTTCCAGGATCCAGGTGATGGTAAGCCATCCTCCCAGTTGTTTGCCTTTGATAGAGACTGTGTAGCAGCTTGTGGCCTTAATATGTCAAAAAAAGTTTGGGATAGAGGCTTTGTTTCTAGTGCAGACCCTTGATTTCTGACCAACAGAGGTGTCATTTGGGTCCCGATTAACCTTGCCAATTAAGAACAGAGTAAATATGCCATACATAGAGCAGAACTGCAAAGTCATCAATACCATCTCCAAAATAACCCTTTGAAAAATAGCCTGAAAAAAAGAAACGTATTCACCGTGCTTTGCTTTGTTACAATACAGAAACAAGGCCTAAGGGGATTGTTCTGACTCTGCTGTGAATTCAAACCATAGCTACACTAAGATTCTTTGGAAGTCAGAACAAGTTAGATGATGACTCGAAAGCTGAAAAACAGATGAGGGAAGAGATTGTCAGAATCTTGCTGAAAATCTCAAGTATCTCTCTTTTTGCTAGTGTTTATTGAAAAGGTGAGGTCCAAGATTGCTGTGTTTTAAAGATTCATCATGCTTTCCTTTTGAATTGTTCTCTATTTGTAAAGGACAGATAAATCTTTCAGTTAATTATGGGAGGCAAAAATTGGTATTTCTGACATTTATAAGGTTAGAAAAAGCAAGCAGAACATAAAACTGTAACTCACACTTTTGAAGCATCTTCACACATCAGATAAGGCAGGTGGGTCACAGACATGTTTTTTTCTGCGCAAGTCATTTGCAGGGTTCAGAACCTGCAGCTCATTTACACGCTGCTTTCTAATTGCAACCATAGGGAGTAAACATAGAAAAACTGGATCCCAGCAAATAACCACATGTACAACTGCTGGGCAAAACTCACTCAGCTGTTCATTACATTATGCAATTAAATATAACAATATTGCAAGAAAGTTATGGTTGCAAAGTCCTGAAGCAACCAAGTGAAGAAATGACAAAGTTTAAGATAGCCCACACTTTCTTCCTTGGGCCTCCAAATTCAAGCACAGAACAGAGCTCCATAAACATTTCCTATTTCAATGAAGAAACTGACCAGCTTGCTCTGTTCTTTAGAGTCCTATAGACTCAGTAAGTGCATCAGTAGGACCCATGTAGTCTCAAGAGATATAGTTTCAACTGATGTATTTCTCCATTTTTGACACTAGTTACACACAGGTTTCTCTGTCATCATAAATTTTATCACAGTGGCCCCAAATTTTCTTTTTCCCGTATAAAAATTAGGAAAGAAAAAACTCCACTTATAGGACAGTGTGTTTTTAATGATACTTTTGAGCTTTGTATATCAACAAAGTATGGATATCTGAAAATCCTGTACCGAGGAACAAAATACTGTTCTGAAGTAGGAGACACTGCGCATTTCCAGTAACACATACATATGTATGCCTGTGTGTGTTAAAAAAGCAATCTATTATACATGGAAGGGAACGTAGCACTTATTTCAGTGGAATTATGGCTGTTTTCCTGATCTGTGATTTTGCGTTAAATTGGCTAAGTGATCAGTTAAAGGTAATATGAATTTTTGTTCTCAAACCTCTCTAACCTAAAGCATCTTCTTCCCTGACTTCCCAATAGGATGCTGGCTCAATACTCAGCTCTGTAAGCATTTTGCAATATAAAACGTGTATTAAATATAATGTTAATGTCAATTTACTTTCCTGAAGCTGTGTCACAATACTAACGAGTAAATTGCATGGGATTTTTTTCAGATGAATGGGAAAGCAGATTTTCTTTTCATCCTATATCTGATTTGCCACCTCCAGAGCCATATGTACCCGTGAACAGAAGTTATCCCAGTAAACTAGCAAGAAATGAAAGTAGAGGTAAGTTCGTTCCACCTCTGCTGTTGGAATTTCAGCGTATCATCCTAAAAACAATGTGGATGGGGAAGAGACTGGGTGCTGCGGTTTCAAAACTTCTCAGACTAACAGCCTGGTCACCCTTCCCCACCACACAGGAAAAGCTAAATGTAGGTTTGCAGGCACAAGCCCTCTTAAACTTGTATTTGAGGGGGGAGATTGTTAAGTTTTTAAGTTGGAACGTGTATTCTACAAGTCCCCCTCTGCCATTATAGTCAGCCCTTCTGCTACAGGCAGCCAGTATCCCCTAGGACTTCCTCCTCATTTCCCATCTCAATTCACACACAACTCATTTATTCTTGTGCCAACATCATCCTTGAGTTTAGTTATCCTCCCTCCTTGGTGTGTTAAACCCCTAATATTTTTTAAGACAACAGTCATATCCTCCTCTCAGCTTTTGTTTTCCTGGGCTGATTAAATCAGGATGTACTACACTCTGTTTCCAAGCTATGTTCTCTGATCATCAGGGTTGCTTCTGTATACATTTCAGTTTGACTTTATCTTTTCCAATCGGTGTTACGTGCTGTTCCAGTTCAGGTCTCAACCGTGTCTTCTACAGCAGCATAAATGTTTCCTATCTTCGTTAGTGATATTGTGCTTGATACACCCAAGGATCAATTTACTTCTTTCACAACCAGTGACATCGGTGGCTCATAGTTATCCTGTAATCATCTGTACGCTCAGATATTTCTCTCTCTCCCCTGTTGCCAAATGATGAGGTTTTTGTTTGGAGCAGAAATTCCTGTTAGTCTCTGACCCTTCACTTTGCCCTGTTAGCTTTCATCCCATTCATATTATTCCGCAAAGAAAGGCACAGTAATATATACATTTTTCATGTTTCCCTTCATGAGTTTGCAATGAAAATCTTCATATAGGGAAAAACATGAAGAACTTTGAAATGTTACTGTATTTAGAGCTTGCCACTTTCACTGAAATCTGCGTGTGTTGCAAGTAGCACTGAGAAGGTACGTGTTCACATAAAATAGTAAGGCTAACAAGAGCTATCAATCTGTTTTGAGAAGGGGACGAAGGACTAAAATACATATGCGTTCCAGACATTTGGGGATAGTGTTAGTTAAAAACTTTCTTTTGCACTGTTTGAAGTTCTGATGTTGTTTAATACATTAACTGGAAACTCTACAAATATTTTTTTAGTAAAATATCTAGGCAAGAAAATGAGTAGATCTTCACCAGTTACTGAATTGATGGCTTGGATGTAAACTCCCACTTTAAAAGAAACCTGGAGGAGTAACACAAAAAACTTACTTACTTTTTCTTTTAGGTGGCTCTGGCCGAAAAGAAAGAGGTGCCCCCCCGCTTCCACCTATACCAAGGTGAAATGGGTTCTGGCCCATCTTTGGGCAACGTCTGTTTTCAAGTTTCCTTCGAGTCAGCTCTCCTGCCCACATCATTGGAAAGTTGTCTGTTTTGCTTTATTTCCACTTTTGGCTTGTCAGCTGGAACAAACTTCAGTTTCTATTACAGAAGTAATAGATGCAGCTTATGAACTATAGTTGCTCAAAGCTATAAATTTTATTGCTTATACTGCAGGCTGTCACGAAAGGCATGTTGTGGACCATACACAACATACGTGCATCATGCTTACTGTGTCCAGCCCTGTCCCCTTGAGAGCTCCACGGGAGGTCTGGCTTTGAATTTGGTGAGAGCTGGAACAAAACTGTTTCATTCACTTTGGGTACAGTGGCTGTATTATTTGAATGATAAAGTACAATCTATTTTCTGTCTAAAAACGGTTGCTGGGGAAAACCGTGTAGCCAAGAGTCGCCTGGATTCTTCTTTGCATGCCTAACTTGGCCCATCTGCTTCTGCAAGCCATAGACCAACTACACGGTGGCGAAGAGTTCATCCTAAACCGTTTCACTTCAGCTTAGCCAAGCAAACCTTATTTTAAACAATAGATATCACATCCTGCCCTGAGGATGGAGTGTGTCTGGCCTTCTTTTTATCTGCAGAGACTCTTCCAAAGAAAAGCACAAGTGAAGAATTCAGCAGCATAAAAATATCTTTTTTTTTTAATCCCTATTTGCTTGTTTTTTAATAGTGTTATGCTTTTAGTCACCTAATTCTTTCCTACTGTGATGTGGACCAACCCACAGTCACCTGTGTCCTGTAATGCCCTCTACCTGAGACTACATGCGAAGAGTCCCCAGAAAGTAGTCTTGGTGCAAATGCAACAGTTACTGTAGTTGCAGGCTCCTTCTGTAAAGCATCGCTAGCACCAGTGCTCCGCAGACTGCTTTCCAGTTGTTTCTCTGGTACAATTAAATGACGGGTGTTGACTTAAAAAGCTTCCTGGGGCTTAGGTCACAAGTCTCAGAGAGATTGTGTGTGACTTGCATTACAGTAGAGCAGCTGAGGTCAAAAATGTGCCTAAGTGAAAGCCCTTTGATGTAGTGAAGGAGGTCTGGGGTTTGTGCGTTCAAGTGGGAGCGTTAGCTCCAAAATTTGCTGTCTGCACTGGTTCAAGAGAAATGGGAAGATTTGGCCTTCTGAGTTTACCACGAAGCCTATCCTTTTGAACTTTGCTGAAGGGAGTCTCTGCAGAGAGCTGCAAGGCTTACATTAACAGAAGAGGAAGTAAAGTATTTAAACATTGTGACAATTGGTTCATATGTTTAATGGCTTTTGAATTTGTATATGAGAAAAGAAAAGAGGTCATTGTCTGAGTGCATTTCACAAATGGATCTAAATGCCTTTGGGAATTAGAGTAAGGTGATAATTCTGGATTTGCTGAATGCGTTGCTGAATGATAGCTCTTTGTTAATTGGACTTCTGAAGGTTAGCTCTGAAAAATTTCTCCTCTGTCTCCTCAACAGCATCTGTTTCTTCAGCGTACTCCTTGGGATCCCTAACGAGCCTGTATCAGCAGTCATGCTTCACAGGGTGTTGCTAAAAAAAAAAAAAAAATCCCAAACAAAAAAAAAATAGTCATGTAGGTTAAGAAAATGTTTCTCTAGCGTGGGAGACATGATCCTAAGTACGCTCTGCGGCTAGAATAGGTCAGTCCTTGAAAATCTAGCCAAAGGGAGTCTGGACCCCACTGAAGTGTTTTTGCATAGGGCTTTTTGCTCTGTCAGTGGGTGTGGAGGGGCAGATCCCCTTTCTGCCTGACAGCCTGGGCAGTTAGAGTGAAGGGGATGAGACAGAGTTGGATTTGGCCAGATCAAATTTAATTTGGCCTTTTCAGTGTTTGTTTACAAAATCTTGTTAGCTGTGATAGCATTTGATTATGTACCTGTTTTTTACATTTTTATATCTAATGACCTATTTTAAGTTACTGTTTATGGTCTTGAACCTGCAATTAATTGCGCAGGCGCAGGGATGTATCTACATCTAATTGCAGGATCGTGGCTGTAAGAGTTTCTTAAACAGATATTAGCAGGACCTCCATGTGACAGGTGCACCTTGGGATCAAACCTAGCGCAATACTGAACTTGTATATGTATTTTGTGGGTGTCACTTAAAGTGCCTGTTTTTTTGGGATATTATTATGTGAATAGAAGTCCAAATAAGATTTTTAGGATAATAACTTAAAGGATAAATTATTGTATTCATGTTTTTAAACTGAAGCACTTATAACTTTCTAAGGAACAACATTTTGAATTTAAGAATACAATATTTTCAGTACCTTGACCTGCCAAACCCTTATTAATATCCAAATAGCTGTGCAGCCAAAAAAAAAACCCCAAACCTCCAGTAATTATACTTTTTCTGTAACTTACTTGCTTCCAGCATAACTGTTTTACTTTGAGTACATCAATGAAAATGCTGCACGTTGTTCTGCCAACTCTCTGCATCATTCAAAATAGCCTATATTTGATGTTTTGAGCAAGGTTTTCTGACCAGAAATTCTGGACCACTACCAAAGACTTGGCAAACCAGCTTCCGTCTCACTTTAAAATGTGCTGTGTAAAAAGGCCTTCAAGTCAACAAGCCAAGAAACTTGAGCTGCTTGGGTTTTAGCACTTCTTTGTACTATAGAAACCTCTTCAGAATGGATGTTTGGCATATATGTAAAATAGCTCAACAATGCAGAAAGATGATTTTTTTTTACCTAACAGCAACTTTACTATTTATATCTTTTGCGGTAAAAGTCCCTAGACATATTCCAGAACAATGCAGCATTTTATCATTCAATATATTGCTTCATATATCAGTAGCTATTTACAATATGATCAGTATTAAAGTATTTATTTCACTATGAAGTGTTAAAAAAGAAGAATACAAAACAGATTGAATCAATGGTGCCTTATGACTTTTTTAGTCAACTTTTCTGTGTCTCACTAGGAAAAATTAATAGGCATTGCTCCTCCCAAGTCCTAATGTGCTGACAGTAGCATTATACAGTGTTTGAGCCAAGTCCTGCTATTGTGACGTGCTCGGTCTGCTAAATTCAGATTGAGCTCAGTGTATGGAGAGACTATTGGATCGGTCTTTAGGTGAGGTGTAAGTGGGCACTGGTTACCCTCACAATCAATTGTTGGTATTGCTCTGGAAATTTAACCCTTTCCCAAAATCAGTGTCTCGTGCTGCTGTCCATACAGCCCAGCTGACTTCAGCGTGGTTGCATAGGTTATTAAAGGACTAAATTTGATTCACTGCTTGCATATCAGATTTACTAGGTTTGTTTCAATGGTATTGTATTGCAAACCTTCACACCTCAAACTACCTTTTTATGTCATCACTAAGACTCGCATTGCATGACAACGGCCAGGAATGTTCATTTTTGTTTAATTCAAGTTAGTGAATAAAATGGGAATAACTTTTGTACCATGCAGAAATAATTTCTGCTCGATATTTTTGGAAAAAAAGCACTTGTTATGTCTGTTGTGACTTTCTGCACCAGCCATTGAGAGAAGAGGTCACAGTGATTAATGTTTAGAGTTGTTAAAGGAAACTCAGCTTGTGATTCAGGAAGCATGTATTTCTGTAAATGAACTGCTTCTTAAATAAGGTCGCAAAGTTCTTGTTTAGAAGCCAGTGTTTCCCAACACTAAAAGAATCATAAGAATTATTATTTTTATTTTCTGCAAGACTGAACTATTAAAGAAGTTCCTTAAATTGTCACTTAAAAAACTGGATGGTAGTTTCTCCTTGCAGCAATAACTGTTTACACATCACTTGTAGAAGTAGGTCTCTGTTGGAGCAGAGGATGAGGGAACTAAATGGGTATCGTGCTTCGCATATATTACAGAATCACACATTGTAACACAACAATTTTCTGTGCAAAAGTATGGAAATGGAAAGGGTACTTTTTGCCTTGGAAGCAAAGAATGCAGTTGAGTGATCAAACTGGGATTATTTCAGGCAGAATGTCAAATGTCAAGAGACCTAGAGAGGGCCCTTCAGCCACAGGATGCTGGAAAGGAGAAGATTGCTCAAGGAAATAAAAAACAATTGGCCGAATGTTGCTATTAATACTAGAGTTATAAATTGGGATATAAAATATGCATGTATGTAATACCACATTGCAATAGCATGAACACCGTTGTCTCACAGTCAGGTGCAAACGACCTGTTATGGCGGTACATTGACTCTGTATAACGTATATTGTATGAACTTTAGTTTTTCAAACGGTATTCACCAGAAAATAAGGAGAACCTCTTTCTTACTGAAGATATCCGGTGACACATTAAGCGTAGCTAGTTCATGGAATGGTTCTTCATGTACATTGGGAGCAAACAGGGATCTCGTAGCCTGTAGGGTGGAAGTGTCTGGACCGTTCAGTTAAAATGTAAACCTGGAGCATTGGCACAAAGGGGGAGTGTTGGGGTTACTCCGCAGAAGCAGGGCACATGTGTGTCTTCTCAGTGAGTGAGTACGCAGCAGGTAGGTAGGCAGACTAAAAGAAAAAAATGGAAACCGCATGCCTTAAAAAAGAGAGTAACCCTTCAGTATGTTGCCATTTTGAAATAGTTTGTCTGTGATAAATATTCTTTACTGTAAACTAATGCATGCAAAGGAAGACTTCTGAATTTGGACTTCTAAAGCCACACAAGACTATGAAAGAGAGAGAAACATACCTTAAAACAGGCTGAGCAGAAAGTAACATGTTTTTATCAGATGCTTAAAGTTTGAGCTTTTTACAAAATATTAATCTAGTTCTGTGAATATTTTTTTGCTTAACATTTATTTTGTATGTGATTTTGTTCTCCTTATTTTTCTGTCCTATGCCAAATAAATTTTACTTTTATTTAATCAGTGGTGCAGATTGCTACATTGAGAAGAACCACGGTCGCTCCCTTGGACAGAAACGCACGTCGGCTTTAGCAGGAGCTTAAGAGTGAGCCTGGGGGGAGCTGGGGCGGGTTGTTCTCATGCTCAGAGGACTTTGGGCCTCCATACAGTGAAGATTAGACACCTGCAGATAAGGAGAAATAATGAGTTTAGTTTAAGATAAAGAATGATTGAAAATCTGTGGTCAGTGACACTGTACTCGTAGACAGCTGTTGCGTGAGCTATGGGCACTGGCTCTTGGCAGGGCAAGCAGTCGCTCTAGTTAAGCACAGACTTTTGTTCCTCTTATCTCCGCTCACTAGGCAGAAGGCTGCCAGAGAATATCAAACAAATGAAACCCTCCTTTTGACTGTGGAGCCCTGTTCTTGATCTTGGGTGTTAACCTTTTCCCATAATTTGGACCAGGTTCATCACAGAAAGGGCCTTGGATAAAAGTCCAAAGGAGGCTCAAATTCAGGCTGCACTTCCAGCTTCTCCTCAGAAATTAGAAAGGTCATTTAAAACCCCAAGAGAGCTAAAAACCTCTGTGCTGTAATTCATCTGTCTTGCAAAGACTTAAGCAGCAGGTTTACTCTGACACAGGTTGTGTATCCTTTGACATCTGGGGGGACTGCTTGTTGATACTTTCACTTTACAGACCGACTGGGACAGAGACCTGGACTTTCTTAAAAGACCACAGACACTCATGGCTGAGATGTAGCCTAGAAGCCCACCAGTCCCGGTGCCTGGGCTATATAAATCGAAGAGCCATGACGGATGGTGGAGGCATAAAGTTTGTGAGCTGTACAGGAGCTGGCTCAGCAGGCTGAGAGACCTTTGTTTGCAGATCTTAGCGGCAGTAGCCTTGAATGAGAACTCAGAGCTATCAATCTAATGATCAGCTAGTCGGACTGTCTATCTTACGTTTTACCAAAGGAAACATGGTTCTTTCTGGTTTTCAAGAAATTAAAGGACTTGCTTGACTTCGGCAAGAGGGAACTGAACTGAGCGTGCTGTGACCTAGTCATAACCGCAACATAGTCCTTCCTCCATTTAACTCAAAAAATGCTTTTGCTTTAAAATAAACCCACAGGCTACACTGTAAAACAGTTCTGACTGCTCCCTGCAGTTGCAGGAAGGCTCACGTGTTGCGCGCAGCGCACACAAAAATATCCAACTCCTTTGATCGTGGTTCAACAATTTCCAGTGACCTTCCTGCCTTGTATGCACAGGCTGCTCCCTTCTGCCCTCTCACCAAGTCTGACTCCATTTTGCATTGAAAATAGCAAATTGGTCCTCGCCAGTTATCGATTTGGGGGCTAAATATTGGCCCATACATCTCTGTACAGCAATTAATGTATTATTTAGTTTAACTAACAGGTATTATTTAGGTTAACTAACAGAACAGATCAAGAGCCTTCAGGATTTGTTTTTCTCTGGCTAACAGTAAGTATAATGAGCAATTTTTAACAGCTGTTTCTGCTGTCTTACAGTTCTCTGAGAATTACCCAAATATGTAACATGACGTAAGCTTGATTCTAAGTTTCATTTTCTGTAACACTCTTAAGAGGTCCTATACATTTTATTTTATACATAATGAAACTGTGTGGTTTACACTTTTAAAAGACCTCACCCTTTTCACTTGTTGAATAGGACTCTCTGTAATCCTCCTAAAAAGTTCATACTTACTCTTCCAAGCTGTGAGGGCCGGGTGCATACAGGGGCATGCCAACTTTAAAATCAAATCTTTTTTTTTTTTTTTTCATAAGCAAAAATGTTTCTCCCCATACACATTAACTTCTATTTACAAGCAGAGCCGTGCCTGGGCTCCACTCGCCCTTTCAATTGTATCACAATAAAAATTTTGCAGAGCGGGTGAGGGCCTGGGTAACCGTTTCTGTACCCTGCTGGTTGTTGTGTCTTTGGGGTATCTGTGCTGTTTGGTCTGCCTGTGTTTACACAAATACAGACTGCTAATCAAAAACTTCGGGGAAGTGTAAAAGTAAACAGGATGGCACTTTGTCTCCACACTGTAGCGATTGCAGCAGCGCTGGGAATATAAAGCAATATGGATAATTTCTCCTTCTAAATGTGAGCTAGTAAAAGCCTCTGAACACACAGATTACATCCACTGACTAACGTACAGGTCTTGTAAAGACACCTCTGAGCAGTTGTCGAATGATGTACTTTACTTCATCAATAACTTGTCTTTTCTGTAACTCCTGAAAGCATTCCTCTAAGAATTAATTATTGCTGCCATAAGTCTCGGAAGATGCTCGTATGACGACTCCCTCCCACTGCCTTTCTTGCACCCAGCAGATCTCCCAATACAAGCTTCGTTAGTCCGGCTATTTGCATCCTAGCAATGTAAGTGCACTCTTCTTGTGTAGCAGACCTGTGGCAAGCAGCCCTGCTATCACTTCCCAAAATGAAGCAAAACCGCTTATTGTCTGTCTTACAGCCCCCAAAGGCTGTAAGGTGGCAGCTTAATGGGTAAGACAATGTCTCCTTTGTGTTACGCTTTCAGTTGCAATGGTCAAAACTCTCTGGGAAAAACTGTGTAATGGATTCCTTTTGTAGTGGATTTTTCAGTTGTTAAATTGAAGAAAACAAAACAAAACAAAACAAAGCAAAAATACTGGTTTATTCTGTTCTTTCATAGGTAATGGAAACAGATATTTATATGTTAAAATTTTGATACCCGAGGATCTTCATTTCAACAGAGTTGGCGCACAATCATTCGAAACAGTTAAAACAGTTCTAAGCCTGCACACTTTTGTTATTTCCTGCATTGGCAATCAGGCTCTTAACCTACCTAAAAATTTCAACAGCAGTCCAGGTACAGAAATAATTCTGAGGCAAGGATGACTGACACAAAAATACTTTGATTAAAACACAGAGAATAAATTGGGTGGCTGCTGCTAATGCTACCTGTGTCCCACATCAATCTGTCTACTGAACAAAAACATCAGTTCAGATAATCACTACTTCAATCTTAAAACACATATTTATGGCTTAAGAGACAGCTTCCGCAGAAGCTACATTCAAAATGTAAAATAGAAATCTATCATGAATGATGTCCGTATGATATTGTCAAACTTTCTACTCCACTACATATAGGGCACTTCTTAATTTTCATAATTTTTCCTCTGTTTTTACTGTTCTTCCTCAAATAAAAAAGTTATTTCTTCAAGAATGCTAGGACTTAGCCTACATAAATACCATTCTCATTTTGAATATGGGACTGTTCTTGTTATTTGATTTCTTGCTAGAATACAGCAGAAATCTCTGCCTAAGCCCCTCTAAGGCAAAGGCAGGCAGAGGGGCTGAGGATGGAGGGGCTGTTGGTTGCTGCTCATTCTTCCGCTCCCCAGAAGAGGAACCACTGGTCCCTCCCTGCAGCCGGGGCAGGGCTTCATCACTGTGCAACTCTCTTTTCAGAACCATTCCCTTCCCAAAGGGGACCGCTTTGGCTAAATTTTATATTCACGTGTGTGCACGATTGGTTGGCTCCAAGCTTGTGTGAACACTGTACCTGATAAGGCACGTAACCAGTTCCCTTCTGAAAATGTTTTTGTGTTCACGCAAAGATGAGTGTTTAGGTAGTTCTTTATTTCACATCCTACCTGACTTGAAGTAAGCGTGTGAAAAAAAAAGAGTCTTTCCTGTCCTCCATTCTAGCAGAACGTTTAGTCAATTCGGAGCTCGGGGTGAGCCCTCGCGTGCCCTGTTGAGCAGCAGCGAGCACAGGGAAGCCCACGCGGCTGAAGGCCGAGCACTCCCAAGCTGTGAGAGCACAAGGCGGCTGAAGCACTCGGAGCGCTTGTGAAGAGAGCGAGGTAAAGGCTGGGGGTGAGAGGCCAGGCTTGAAACCCTGCCTCTGTCGTGTGTGTGTTGATACTGGAACTAGTGTCCTTCATAAATAATGTCCATTGGGCCACTTGTCAGGGACTGCCGAGCCCGTGAGGACTTTCTGTGCTGCCTGCACGCCAGCCCTTGCTGCAGACTGCTCAAATCCTTCTGTAGACTTTTTTTTCCCCTCCCTATTTAAAATAGAAACTTTCACTTCTGCTATTTGGCCAGTAGCTTAGGTTACTTATGAAATTCTGGGACCTTTGTTGGAAAACATTCAGATACCCTGTTTGTTTCTTCTAAATAGGTAGTTTATTCTCCTGGACTGCGCCTGCAGGAGTGCTGCTGCACCTTCATCCAAATGCCTATCAACTGTGGGGTTGGCGTGTTTGCCAGATTAGTGCCAATTTAAAACCAAAACTCCTGCTGTGTGCTTTAAGAGAATCACCACATACCCTCCATGCCACGACCTGCATTCCTCCCTCTCATACACTGACGGGCCATTTGTGTAGTGGGAGGGGGAAAGCCAGCCGCCTTGCGAACTGATCGCCTGTTCTTCCTCTTCCCGCTCGCCCGTGGCTCTGAGCCCCGGGACCCCTCGGAGGTCGGCGGGAGCCTTCGGAGGTCGGCGTGGTCCCGGCGCAGCGGCGGCTCCCGGCCGGCGGCGCGTTCCCGGCGGGGCGCTAGGGGGCGCTCTTGGCCGCCGTGCTCCTCGTGGCGCTGCCCCGCCCGGCCGCGACAAAATTTGGGGATTATAGAAACACAGAATGGTTAGAGTTGGAAGGGGCTTCAAAGATCATTTCATTCCAGCCCCCCTGCCATGGGCAGGGACACCTCCCACTAGACCAGGTTGCTCAAAGCCCCATCCAGCCTGGCCTTGAACACCTCCAGGGATGGGGCCTCCACAACTTCTCTGGGCAACCTGTTCCAGTGCCTCACCACCCTCAGAGTGAAAAATTTCTTCTTAATATCTAATCTAAATCTCCCCTCTTCCAGTTTGAAGCCATTTCCCCTCATCCTATCACTACACGCCCTTGTAAAAAGTCCCTCCCCAGCTCTCCTGTGGGCCCCCTTTAGGTACTGGAAGGCCGCTATAAGGTCTCCCTGGAGCCTTCTCTTCTCCAGGCTGCACAACCCCAACTTTCTCAGCTTGTCCTCATAGCAGAGGTGCTCCAGCCCTCAGATCATCTTCATGGCCCTCCTCTGGATTCGCTCCAAGAGGTGCATTTCATTGCTAGCATGGTAAGCAATTCATAAGCTGTGCTCCTAGTCCTTAACCGCCGACATTTTTGATTGTATGTTTTTGGTTATGAGCATATGGCAATGTATAGTTCATCATTTCAGGAACGCTATGCACATTTTGACTGTTGGTACAACAGGGTGTTCATTCCAGAGGTACACGGCCTGATCCTCCACACAGTTGCACAACTCTTAAGCAAGTAAAATTCCGGTATTGGCATAAAAATGATGCAACAGAATCACACATCTGACTCTACTCTGTTTCAGTCCAACCGAAAGCAGCATGCTATTAGACCTAAGCAAGTCAGGTCTTTAACAAATAAAGTTTAACTACAGCTGGAGAAGAAGGTAAGAATTAAAACAAAACACCTTTTTATTGAAAATGTCAAGTGGAAGTAACAGATAATTGTAAGAAAGCCACTTTGACAATATTGCAGTCCTAAAACCAGTATTTACTCAAATATTTAACAGAAGAAAGAAATTTGTTTGTATTGTGAGTCCAAGAAATAGAAAACACAATCAGTCTGGCTATCCATATGAGATTAAAATATTTGCCATGAATTTAAATGAAATGCCAAATTGCTGAATATAATCAGGAAAAGGTGTGTGGAAGAAACAATGTCAGGGAAGAATCTGCAGGTTACAGAGGGAGAAGTATGCAAAAAGTATAGGTACAGTAGCTGCATGCAGAAGAATTCAGGAAGGAGAAGGTATATTAATACCCTACTGTAAGGGTAGTAGACCTTGTAGACAAAGTAGACTTTGTAGACAAAGTAACAGAAAGGATTGCATGCTATAGCAGTGGTGAAATGAAGAAGAAATAAATGAACAAAAAAATACTGGATTTCTGCCAAAGGAGACAATACACTGCAATGAATACGTTTGTTGGATTATGTTTAAACTGTGTAAGAAATAGTGGCTTGAAAAGTGGTGGGATACGGTGTGATCACAAACAGAAACTTAGTAAGTGGAGGAAGTTTACAGAGGTTTGGGTCATAGTCTGAAAATATTTTCAAAGCTTTTAATTTGTGATGCCAAAACTGGTTTTGTGGTTTATTTGTTTGTTTGGGGGGTTTGTTTGTTTGTTTGTGTTTCTTTACTAATCAATTGCTTGCTTGAATAAGCAACAGGTGCAGCAGATCACACATCAGAAAGCTTATTTAATGAGTGCAGCTTGCTTTAACACAGCAAAGCAGCATTTACTAACTTGTGTGCAACACTGATAACTTTTTTGTTGTTTTGGAGGAATCAGCCTGCATTCGAGTAGTCTTACAGTGACTGAGCAGTTAAGAGTGCTGAGAACATGTAACAAGCTGCCTATGTCAAAATTAATGAAATACTTTTAAGTGTCTACATACAGTAGAATCAGCTCTAACCATAATATGAGGCAAATGGACAAGACTTGACAGTCATTTTCGAGGTAAGGCATTCAAAACCACTACATTAAAATAGTGGTTTATTTCCATAACTTTTGCATATTTCTTTTTATTTTTTTCCCCCACTCAGACCGATTAACTTGTTAACTCATCTTTGAGTACTTGTATTTGACTTCAGTAAACTTACCTTCTTGTTGAGCCAAGTAACAGGTTGATACCCTAGCACCAGTGATGGAATTTGTACATTTAGGATGTCTCTGTGACATAGTTTTCTCTCCCCTGAAAGCAATTTCAGAAAAAAATCTTAGTACTGAAATAATACGGGGCTATTCTGAACCTTACTGAATTCAGTGCCATCTAATTTGAACTTGTTTTTCTTCACTTTTTGCTTTAGAGAGATGAATTTCACCATGCACAACATTTACTGCTCTTGCTTACAAGAGCAGTCCACTTCAAGCACATACGTAAATATTGCTGAAGTTCTAGTTTGACTTTCTGCAAGCTGACTGTATAAGCTTCACATATTTGCTTTTGGCAGATACAGTATTTTGAAGACTATAATTGCACCTACAGCTCTGTGACACACCAGCAACACATGCCCTTGTCTCAGCCACAGAATAAAGTGGAAGTGAGTGAGTACAGTACTTAAAAATGGACTTTGCAAAACCAGCTTGAAGGTACACATTGTCTTACACGATACCATAACAAAACTACCAATTAAGTTCTCTTAACCAATGTAGATCACGAGGGGTACTACTGCGAAATTGTAGATGAGCAGATAAATAGCTTTCTTGAGAAGGAACATGTTTTACAAAAGTGTTCCAAGGTAATCGAAGTGAATGTAATCATCCAGTGCATCTCGCATCATTTCTGTATTAACAAGCTTCGAGCTTATGGGTAACAGCGTCTGGGCAGGCATTCTCCCCGCCTCTGGGTTAAATTGCTCTCAGGGACACAGATGACGGATTTTTCATGGTGCTTAAGCCTCAAAAGTTTGGGAAATTCTGTCATGGGACTGTTAAGCGCTTTCCCTTTGACACCCCCTTCCAGAAAAGAAATCCAGGGGCCTATTGCCTGTCTACAGATTAACTTTCCTCAGGTTTTCCTTGTTGCTTAATTGCCTCATCAAACATAGGTATATTGTAAGCTATAGTTTATTTTCCAGTAACCATGTGAGTCACTGCAAGTGATCAGACACATCTAGATACAGATAAGCAGTTCATATTCTTCCTGAACATCCCATGCACAACTGCAAGAGAACAGACGTTAGAAGACAACAAACTTTCCGAATCCTGAACTACCTTTTTAGATAACCAAAGTTAGACGTGCAATTTCAGATGGAGTCAGCTAAGAAAATTTAACAGAGGTTGAGCACAGGTCCGTGCCTTGTGCACTGTATCATCCATTTACCTGGTAAGCAGTGAGCAGTATGGGAATAGTACTTCTTCCAGTACTAGAGTTACAAGGCCGTGTTGTTTGTAGGCATAATTCCAGTTTTCATATAAAATTTGGCTCATTGTCAATAACCAAGTAGCATTGAGTAAGTATTTTTCCTGTAATTTAATATAAGGAGATTACCTAAGAAGTGCTAGTCTCTCCACCCATTGTTTTAATTATTGTGTTAGTAAGAGATTTAGATTTTTCCATGCTGTTGAAAACTAGGTGCACAGCTGTCTGGAAATCGCACTGAGATTATACCTGTAGATTTCCGGGCAGATTTCATCCTGATGCATTTGCCAACATTCTTGCTGTCTGCTCATCCTCTGTATTCTTATCTCTGTCTATTCTTGGAAAAGTCACTTTTTTGTAATACGCTACTGAGACGTTATTTAGAGACATGTTGGTGCTACATTTTCAATCGATGGTGCTGCTTTGAAGCTCACCTGACACTTCCTATTGTAAGGCAGTGTTGTCTTTTAGTTATCGCCATACCCGAACAATTTGGCTACAACTTCCATGCTGGCTCTCTGACTCTTTCTAGACAAAAAACACCGTTACTTTTAGTATTTTCAGAAACAAACTGGAGAAATGTACTTGCTTACAGTAAATTCTTGAGGGCTTTTCTTCCAAACAGTCCAGCGTTTCAGGCTTTGCAACAAGCGCTTGCAGTTTACCAGTAAAGTAGCCTTTGCATCAAGTACAGAGATACGTTTGTGATCCTCTGGAAATCTGTCCAAACTGGCTCAGTTGTATGCCTTTGAAAAATATGTAAGCATGTGGTCACTGCTAGATCTTAAAAGCTAAATTATCTGAAGCCTGTTCTCATTGAGAGGGTTAAGCCTCTTGCAGCTCCTGCGTGGGGCCAGCCTGTATACGGGTAATTGTCGAAGGTAAATGAGTATGATGAAAGCCACAGGTGAGCAGGATGACTGATGTCATGATTGCTCCAGCTGCTCTTCACTGGTTGAGCTGTTGCCCAGATCAAAAAACAGGAACTGTCTCTCCCATGCAGTCAGTTGACTACTTTGGTGGCACATAAATGGATGGAAACACCCGATTCGAGTGAAAGCAGAACAAAAATCAAGGGGGAAAGCAGTTCATGGTTATGCAATGGGTGGTATGGGAATGCTCAAGAGGATCAAATTAAGATTTTGGGGACAACTTTCAGTTTTATGTTTATTTAGTAGCTATTGGAAAGCTTGGCTTTGCAACGCCAGTAATGGAGTTTTCTGTGATCTACAGTTGAACTGCTGAAGCTGAGTTGCCAGCGGTGGAGGGCAGCTGTGGTCAAGAGCTGATGGATTGCATAAATCTGTCCTCTCAGTATTTTGTAGACAATAAATTTGCCTCTCCCATACATTAGTCACACTACTACAGCTATGGTCATTGCTAGTCCAAATGTTGGTTTTTTAATTAATGCAGGGGGGCTTTTTGATATTTCTGTGGGTTAGATGAAAGTCCATGAGAACTGACGTCCATGACTGTCACCCTTAGTTTACGAAGGTGTTAAAAGGAAAAGGAAAGTAAACTCTATTATAAACCCAGGGTGCTGGAACACAAAGAGGCTCCACCCAAACCAAAAGTACATCCAAGGCCAGAGAAGGACATGTGGCTCAATGAAAAACTCTAGAGAGCTTTGACTAAGTAATTGGGTGAGTGGGGAGGAGGTGTCAGTGAGAAAATACTGTCCTTTTGCTGTTCTGGGAAGCAGGACATTGTACAGTCTCTGGGAATACATAGGAGTGTCCTGTGTATCCAGTACTGCATTAGAAAGAGTTATTGACTCTAACATTAAGTTATCATCGTTAATTATCCAGGTTAAAAGATGCTAACAAACTGTGCTCCTAACAGTTCCCAACCAAGTGGAGAACTGGTCCTGTAATCCCGTGGTTTAGTTACTCATAGTGCTGCTGTGGTGGTACAGTCTGGTCAAGAAAGGTTTCATGTTTCTTAACAGGGTATGGGGTCAAACCCTGCTGCTTTTCTCTGTTCATCTCAGAAAAGGCTGCATGTCAATGACAGATAGTTGCTAGACTGCTTATACTATAGTAAAAAAATTAAAATCTTCAAGAGGAAATATGCTATATTAAGTCCTGATTTTTTATTTCCTTGCATATCATTTTCCCTTATTTTTTCTTAGACAGCAGCTATAATTCACACAACTTTCTTTAATTACAATAAAATTCTATTTAGAATTTAGATTATTTTTTCTATTTTTCTATCTCATCATGTGCCTTTGGTACTACAATTTCATACTTTTGCATATTTCCATTCCTCAGTGGTCTCCCCGCAAAAAAACCCCACAACACAAGACCCAGCTTCAGTGCACTTTCCTGATCTAGGAGTGTGTCCATGCTAGAGCTGAGATGGAAATACAGCCCTCTCTCTCGTAACTGCTCATCCCCTGGAAAGTCATGGTGTTGGTTGGTGGGTATCAACAGTGATCAATGAGCAGCCTGGTCGTATTTTAAATACTTTGTTAAATGCTGTATCACTAGTGGTCTCTTTAAGAGGAAGAAATGAGTTCAAGAGAAGGGAAGGCATAAATTCTTACCAAGATTTCTTAGTACAGTGTGGCATGCCTGCCTTGCTACTCCCCAGAGCATGTCCCTCTAAGGCATGTCATTTGTACAGGGAAGAGTAGGAGGCAGAAAGCCAAAAAATCTGAAAGATCCTATTATACTGTACTTCCAAAAACTAATCCAAATCAGTTTCAAAGTGGTCTTTGTCAGGTGCCAAACAGAAAAACCTTAACATTGAATAAATTAACAAAATGTCGTCTTTATTAGTGTTTGCACCAAAAACGTCTCACCCTAACATTACATCAGGCAAGTGTTACCCAACAAGCTGTACCACCTTCCAGCGATAAATGTACATTTGTTGGCACGGCTTTGGTACAACCCCTCACTGATCTTTTGGTTGGGCTATGTTGGCCCAACGTAGGGATAGGACTTGGACAGGAATGAGAGGCAGAGAGGAGGCAGGCACTGGTTTCCGCATAAGCACTGCTGCTAAAAGTCAGCCATGGTCTGTATTAAGGGCCTTCGCTTTTAATGCAGCAACACAAAAATTAACTCATTAAGCATCAGTACATTTACATTAAAATGAAAGCAGACATACAGGATCATCAATACAGTACCTTCTAAAAGCTTCCAACAGTCATTTTTATCCCCACAAGTTTCTATCCCTGGCTGCATTCTTTATGGGATTTTCTTAATCCTTTCCTGGCCTCTCATTTAATTCCCTTAAGTATTATTTTTGTTGTTACTACTGTTATTGCGCTTCTTAATATATAGTATCCAATTTGTTTCTGGAAGGATTCTGTAAGTATTTTGACAGTAGACCTTATAAACTGAACCAACTATGGGCAAATTTATTAGATCATATCTGAGATGGCGCTTCATAAATTGTCAATCGCATACATCTCTGGTTGAGAGAGTTCTCCCTTCCCCTCTGTTGTGGTCTCCTCTGGTTCTTACATGAAAGGGGAAGAGAAACGCTGCTTTTTTTGCTTGAAATTTGCAGTTTGGAGGGGGAAACTACTGAACACGCAGACTCCGGATGGCATCACATCTGCCAGGAGAGCTCACTTACTCCAGTCAGGACACCTATCACCGTACGTCTGCTACACTTCACAAGTAAGACAAGCTGGTCTGGGTCAAATAAACTATGGAAGAAAATGTACAATAGCCAGAATTTCACACTTGCGCTCTTTGCAGCAGCAGTATCTGGCTCAGTTCCTAGAAAATGGGCAGCTCGAACCGCTGCCTTCTCAATTAGTCTAAAAACAAGAAGCCACGAGAAAGCTGGATCCTCTTTTTCAGCACAAAAATCTTTAGCAATTACCAGCTTTAATTTTTTACTGGGGAAATCCTTCACTGTCTGACCAGCCTTGGGGAACTGATGCCGTGTGAAAAACATGGTGTTTTCCTTCAGGTTTCGTTTCTAAGCCCTCTAAACAGCTAAAAAAAAAAAANTAGCGTAGGCAGGCCAGGGATGAGGGCTGCCCTGGAACGGCAGGAAGGCCGGCAGCCAGCCCGGCTATCGGCCCGCGCCGGGCCCAGGGCGGTAGCCCTGGCTCGGGCAGATAGACGCCGGTGAGCCCCGCACTGGCCTCTGCTGAACTCGGGGGCTGCGCTTTGCCTTACATCTGAGAACGGTGGCTTTGCCCGACTCTCCTCACCCCCGCGGGGAGGCAGCGCCTCGCCGCCAGACCGGGGCCTGGGCCCGGCTGAGGGCAGGGGGCGGCAGGGAGCTCGGCTCTGCCCCGGGGAGAAACCGGAGGCGGCAGGGGGTTGTTCCACTCACCGCCAGGGAAGGCGGCTCACCGAAAGCGGGAGAAGCCCTCGGGGTAAAGGACGCGGCGGGGGCAGGCCGCACCCGGGCCGCCCTCCCTCCTTCCCGCCCGCTTGGCCCGGCGGCTGAGGGGACCGCCCGCGCGCCGCCGCCATCTTGCGGCCGAGCCCTCCCACNCCCCCCCTCCTCCCCCGGGGCCGGCCCCGCCGGGTGCTCAGCCGGCTGCGAGCGCTTGAGTGGGGCGGGCCGGGGCGGGCCAGGCCGGGGCAGCCCTGCCCCTCCTGGGCCTCGGTACCGGCGGCCTCGGCCTTGGAGAGGTTCTCACCTTGTCAGGGTACAAATCCTCTATACGTACCCTTGTGCGGAGGCGCCTACCGAAAGCTAAGTAGGTAAGCTGCCCGCTCCTTCCCCCGGCTTCTGGCGCTATTTTCTAATGAGGCAGCTGTCACACAGGACAGTGCTGTTATATTATTTTTATTTTTTTTTTTTAAATCTCTCGGGTGTTTCTGAGTGGAAATGCTGTGTGCTTGTCGCTAGGGTGGCGGTGGAGAGGGGTGGTGGGTGAGGAAGGGGCAGGCGAGAGGCGTTTGTGGGTTCCTCGCTGTGAGTCAAAGGATGTTTCATCCCCGTTTGGTGCGTGGGGTAAGTGAGGCGCTTCCTGAGGGCTGCTGGCAGTAAAACATAATCTGTCTTTTGACAAACGTTCTGCTGCTCGCTTCTATCTCTTGACAAGCCCTGAGACGAGCCTAACTGAAAATTAAGGGGAGGTATGTTTTCCATTTGTTTTTCTGGCTTGGTATTTCGTCTTGTTGGCAACTGTTGCTTCGTTTGGTTTTGTCAGAACACCCACACTGGCAAATTTGGGTGTAGCTTTTAAGTGTTGCCGTTGTGAACCCTGCCGGTTGTGGGCTCGGGACAGGCCTCGGCTTCGACAGGCTTCCCGTGCACGCGGCTTCCCCGCTTCTCGGCCATGCAGGTGCTCTCTTGTGATGACAGCTTAGGGAAAAAAAAAAAACAAAAAACCAACAAAACAGAAAAAGGAAACGTCATCTTGAAAAGCAGCTGCTCAGAGACACATGAGGTTTGATATTTCTCGTGTCATTGTCTGGTTTTCAAGCTAGCTGGTAGCCCCGTTCTTGGGGTAATTGCTGTTACAGTATTGTAGTCTATCTGCTTTCTTAGCCCAGTAAAGAGTAGAGTAAAAATTGCAGTTAACTTGCAAGAATAGGAACTGCAGTAATCACTTCTTCCCACTGAATTTTATCACTGTAACTCTCTAAAGTGGCTTCCTCTTTGACTTACTGTACAAAATTTACACGAAAATGCACATGGTACATTCTTATCTGACCTGAGGATGAGATGCTAGAGCCGCAACAAATGGTAACTCTTCCTGCCCTGATTCCTCTTTCAGCCTCCTGAATAAAATAATGTGTCATCGTTGGGATGTTTCTACATTGCATTAAAATAGGAAATTGGGTCACATTGTGTGATATAATTTATGAACAATAAGCACAGCCTTGCCAGTGTCACCAGAATTATCCTGAGAGTGATTATCAGCTGAAAGCTTCAGAGTGAAAGACCGGAGGGAAGATGTATGTTGAGGTATCTCTTCTATTCTCTCATACCATCTTTGACTTTCATTAAAAAAGAAGATGAAAGGGATTTTCCTGCTGGAAAAGGAGACAACTTCTCTATTTCTGTACTCAGAGAGGAACCTGACGTTGCTTAACTCACAGCTGCTGGAGAACTGAGTTTCTGGTCTGGTGAATTTTAACACTTTACAAATATTGACAACCTGCGAGAGAAGTGGGCAAATACCAGTGCTCCAGTTTGTTTCAAGGGAATTGTAAACTGCACTTGTTCCTTGCTCTCTGTCTGTTGTTGGTCTTCATACCAGGCTTCCTCTTGTGCTGGCTGTGCTGTCCTTCCTTACAAATGCAAGCTGGCAGTCTAGCTGCAAGCAGCTATGCTTCACACAGTTGACAGCAGATAAGGCAGCGTTATTCCTAAAAGCGTTGTCTTTATTGGCCTGCAGTTCCCAACAATGCAGCTGTGGCTCCTTATTCAAAGATTCAAATCTCAATCCTCAATCTCTGAAAGGATAACCACAAATCATATGTCCTATGGAGTTAAAGCTGAGTGCTTTCCTTTGGGCCTGTGTTATAATTCCTTATTGTAGTGTCATTTGACTAGTTAATTTGTTATATCTGCTGTAAGAACAGATTAGTTTCTGTGTAGGATATATAAGGGTTTGGGTTTGCATCAGATCAGTATTTTTTATTTCATTGAGAACTGTGAATTGAAGACTTTCACTCATGTGAGATAGCTTAAGTCCCAGGTGTGATAAGGCTGTATGCTAAATCTGTGATTAGTAATTACATAATCTCACAAGTTATGTAAATGCATGTATCCTGTAAGGCAGAAGGGGCCGACAGATGTATTCACTGTGTTAAGCAGCACACTGTGCAAGAGTTTGCATTTCTGGAAAATACCCACTGCTCTGCAATAGCTAATCTGCATTAAATATGAATGTTTTGGAATGTGTGCATCTCTGGAGCTGGAGAGGTGATTCACGCTCAAAGCTCTCTGAGGAGTGCCAGTAGCAGCTTTTACTGTGATGCAGTTTCTCTCTTTGAAGCTCATGTAGTTCACCAAAAATCGGGCCTGACTGACTTTACAGGGTCCCTTGTAATGAATTTCAAGGTGAAGATAGCCTGAAGGAAGACTGCAGGAATATTTGTGGCACTTGACAAAAGATGGTTGTAGGATGTGTGGGTGTATATCCATGTCAGTTTTGATCTAGTGAGGACGATACAGGATTTAGCACGTGCTGCTGACTGGTAGAACTAGGGAGTCAGTCTTCTGCATATTTATTTAAGTCCTGAATTATAAAATGGGGACAAGGGCACTTCTATATTTTGTAGCGATTTTATGAGGAAAAATAATAATTTTAATACAGAGGGAAGAGAGGTGTTTGTTTAATTTAGGCACAATTTTGGTTTAAAAATATGGGCTTGTGTAGCTATATTGATAAGACTCACCTGTGAAGGCTTAGTCTGTGCAAGCAAAAAGCCTGGATAGCTCAAACCGCTTTTCAGGAGAGATGGAGGATGTTGTCATGAGGAATGAGGAATGAGATGTTGTCATGGTAAAAATCCTTCCCACTATATGACTGTATGTAGACTGTGGCTTTTGTGAGTAAGAATATCAGAAAATAAATTTTGTAATTAGTATTGACATGGTGGTAAAAGATACAGCCTTGGATAGGAAGGCACAGGCGATGAGAAGGAATGGTAGAATTTAGGGATAGATACGACCAGAATACACTTCCGCTACAGACCAGATGTTGCATTTGGTTAAAAAAGCTTCACATTTATCTTATTGCTGAAAAAAAAAAATCTCAACAGAGCAGGGAGTAGGTTGAATATGTTGCGTTGCCAGGAGCCGTACCTCTATGCAGTTCCGCAAGCTTGAAGAATTTCAGGTGGGGCTGTGCCAAAAACCTGCTTTTCACCTTGCAGCTGGTGTAATGTGGCTGGCTTCTTTCAAGAATTCAGTGTTGGAAATCTGTCTCTGATCCTCTTTTGGACATTTTGCAAATCTCAACAACTTTAAGTTTTGCTAGTAGAAGAAATGGTTTGTCATCTGCTTCATTTATTGCAAGCTTTTTCCATCGTTCTATAGTAGATAATGCTTTGAGCTCCTGGTTCAAATACATCTAGGCAAATGTATCATCTATAATGTAAGAAAAATACAACCTTTAAAATAAGCCCTACTTGGAGTGAGACTCATCTTCCTTGGGAGAAGAGGTAGCCAAGGCTACTGGACAGATTTAGATGATGCAGCTGCTCAGTCCAGATAAATTACAACAGCATTGTAGGATTGCTTACTAAAAGCCTCAGGCATAAATAAAAGTTATGAGTCAAAGAGTTTATGCCACAGTTGAATATGTGCATGCTGGATGCCAGGGTGTGAAATAGAGGATACAAGATCTCTCTCACCTTTGCTCTGACTTGATTTACTCGCTTATTTACCTGGCTGTTACGAGTTCTCTATTTCCCTGAGGACAGGATACAAAGAGGCTGGGAAGACTCTTAAACCAGTTGTTAATTTGCGCAGATCTAGCCATTGTGCTGTACAAAGCACTAGTTTGGGAATTGAGAATCTCAGCTTTGCCACTGAGACGTTAAATGGTTTATGGCAAGTCAGCCTGCCTTTGCCTTAGTTTCTACCTCTACAAAATGGGGTAAGTTATCTTGACTTCCTTTCCAGAGTACTTTAGGATTTAGTCATGTCAGAATTTTATATGTAGAGTTAGATGATGGACTGCACATGTTTGAGAGCCATATCACCAAACCCATATTTGTTTCTGGCAACGCCTTGCTGCTGACCACTGATTTGTTGTGTTTGATGTCCTCTCTCTTCATCTGATTTGCAGAATGTACATGTCTACTTCTATATAGAACCTGCTGTGTTATTGTCAGCCCTTTCAAGGGGGGTCACTGGTGTAACAAGTGAAGATCAGGAGTCACCATACATATCTGATGTACATAAATTTAATGCATACTTAAATGTCACTGTTACGGGCTTAAAGAATTGTATGTATGGGTAAGCAATAGTGTGATGAAATAGATCATTGGCCACTATGTCCTCTGTGGATCCCTTGCTAACTGGAAAGCACATGATACACATGACTGGGAGAGGTCAAAGTTGCACAAAGCAAGGTACAAGCTTGAAGGGTGATAATATGATTTGATCTCTAAATCTTTCTCGAAGGTAGTGAGGGCCTTCCCAAATGATTTTGTGCCAGGGTGGAGAAGGTACAATTCTTGGTTGAATTTATCTTCCTTGCCTGGTGCTTATGTTCTTGTGAGGGCTATTCCTTTTTTTATTCTATGCTATATTAAGAGGGCATAAGCTTAGACTGTAAAATAGCATGAAAGCAAGGGGGTTTGATCTGTGGAGAACAAATCTGTAGAAGGACGTACAAAAGAAGAACTGATACTAATAGGCTATGAAAATTTTCCTTGCAACGGAGTTATAGATGAATATGAGTTCAGAAAATTTGCATTTCCCTTAAATTAGAGGGTTTTGTAACCTTTGTTACTTGCCTCTAGCAAAATAGGTACACAGCACAGAGTAACTGAGGGAGCATCTTTTTGGGAGAATAGGAGAACAGTTTGAGGCATATTGGACTTGAATTGACGGCAGGATATTCACAAAAGATCTTGGAGACAGGCTGAAATGATAGTTTTAACAGAAGAAGGTAGATCTGGATTAGAAAGAGAGATCTATTTATAATTGAATAAGCGCTTATGAAAATACATGGGCAGAGGATCTAGGGAGACAAAAGAGGAACAAGGAAGGAGCCCTATCAGTACCCACAGAAATTTAGAGGGATCCTCCCGTATAAATGTTACAGGAACACGTAGAGATGGGAGGAGAATTAGGAGGAGCTGTAATTACAAAAGATATGGGAAGGGCAAAATTTCAAGAAGAGGATGATTATGATAAAGGTGTATGATGGTCACAAAGGATGAAAATGGAATACCAGTTCTGAGAGTTTAAGAAGATTTTGGCCTCTCAGGGTTTTGGTAAGAGCTTCTTTCAGGGGCAGAACCTGGATTAAATAGGATGTAAAGATGGAGGTGAAGGAGGACTCCCAACCACACATAAAGCTGAGCCCGTGGAAGCAGAGGTGAACAGCAGTCGTTAAAGGGAGGCCAAGGATGGGATTTTTATATTGGGAGTTTAAAGTGTATTTTTATTGTGAAGAAAAAAAGAACCCAAGTAGCGTATGATTTAGGGAGGACCTGAGATAAGATGTCCTGGGGCAAACAAAAGGAGTTAGAAAAGAAAACTAAAATTTTGATAGTTGAATGCAAAGAGTACGTGAGAATTGTAGTTGGGAATTGACAGTGAGCTGAGGAGGTAAGAAGGGTTAAAAGCTGCTAACAAGTATGTAAAGAGTCTTGTGCTTTCCTATTGGAGAGTTAAATAGGCTTGTAGTCCCAGAAAGCAAGGAAGGTACACTGAGAATTTAGAAATTACTGTTTTCTGAAACAATGACTGGAAAGTGCTGAAGGGCTGTAATTTATTCTAAATTATGTTTAGATCATAGAATAATAACAAAAAAAAAATCCTTGTTATATCTCCTTTCCTTCCAACAGATTTTTTGCTTTTTGAATGCCCAACCTACATTTGGTTTTAATATTTCAATGTTACCCTCAAATTTATTTGGGAATTTTTAGGTTCTATTAACTGTCTGGTTGAATTGTGTGGACTAGTGAGAAGATGATGTGTGAAGATGATGTGTGTATGGAATGATCTTTTAGCATTCTTCTTTCTTAGAGTTGTTTCTCTGTAACTACTTATTATTTGTCTCATTATTTATTTGTAATATACTCATGAGTGTAAACTCTTCTGTCAGCAAGCCTGATACCATAAATATTCACAAACACAGATTTGGAAGTTAGTCAAGAAATGCTTTTGTTTCTTTTACAGATGAGATCGTTTCAAGCTCTTTTTTTGGAAGAGGTGGTCAAAGGAAATGGATAACTATTCAGACTTCAGTACAAATAACCTCTCATCTTCAGCTAATATGTCTATTTCTTTGCCTGGACAAGTTGGACTCAATACCACTGGCGGTACTCCTTCTATGTCCATAAGCAGGCTCTTCCCAGCCCTGTTAGAATGCTTTGGAATAATTCTCTGTGGCTACATAGCTGGAAGAGCCAACATAATCACAACAACTCAGGCCAAAGGACTGGGAAATTTTGTATCCCGTTTTGCACTCCCAGCTCTACTGTTCAAAAACATGGTGGTACTGAACTTTTCTAATGTGAATTGGTCCTTCCTGTACAGTATTTTAGTTGCCAAAGCTGCTGTGTTTTTCTTAGTCTGCGTTTTGACATTGTTGGTAGCCAGTCCTGAGAACAGATTTAGCAAGGCAGGTTTGTTCCCTATTTTTGCTACACAAAGCAATGACTTTGCACTGGGATATCCAATAGGTAAGTAGTTCCTTGTGCTTTCTTCTTTAAAACTATTTTTCAGTGTTCTAGATGTGTTTGCTTTTATTTGTCCATAATTTGAAATTGACTTCTGAACTGAAGCTATGAGCTATCCAAGCCATTTCTCAAGTCACATTTCTTGAAGTTGGACCATGCAAGGGAAGAAGACTGTCAGCGGGTATGAATGAGACGGGATTTAAAACAATCCAACTACTGTTGTCTATGTGATCTTGTCATGTTAAAGTAAATCAGATTAAAAAGAAAAAAAAAGAATTTAAAATATAATTTCAAAATTGGTATAAATTACCTTAGACTTACTGCAGGTTAAGAATGCTGTTATGGGAAATTGCCAGAGTTTCCCTCAAGACCAAAATTTCTTGCTTTGCAAAGTATGAGCCTGTAACTATGGCCTCTGAAATAGATGCAGTGGATTTTTTACTAATTTGGCATTACCTCTTGGTTTAGCTCAAAGAAAACATCTAGCCATAAAGTTGGTGCCTACTGGTTGTGGAGTGTGTGTGACAAACTTTAAATCTGTTCAGAAGAAACTTCTAATTTTTGCGCTGCTTAACATAATTTATGTAGCCAATCATGTTTTATCCCTTAATCTTTATTCTACTGTGGCCAGTAGACATGCTTTAGGATATAGTCTTGGGAGAAGTCTGTCTTTTAATAGCAAGATTGCTGTATGATTTGTGGTAACTTGCATTTGTGTATCTTAAATCGGAATTTTATGCAGCTGCAGTGCCATTCTTGGGGTGTGTAACTAACCACTAGTCCAGTGGGGCTAAAAACCAAACAAACAAAAATCAAAGAGGCATTCAGAGTGTAACTTGTATAGCTGTGTACTCTTCTTCTTGTAAGCCTATATTCTGAATTCCAAGCAATAGCAGTTATTAAACTTAATTTTATCCCAATCTGCAAGACTATTATTTTCTTTTCTTTTGTTAAGGAAGACTTTTTTTTTTTTCCCTTTTTATAGGTTTTCTTAACGGTATGTTAATATGCTTTTAGCCATACATACTGTGATACTTGGGAAGTGATCAGGAGTTGTAGCAGGCTTCTCCCTCCTGCTACTATCTGAATTGCAGTGCTTTTTACCTGCCGTAGGAGGCTCTTTTGTGCCAATGCAGCTTTCAGTGCTGCCTCTCCCCAGGCTGACCCGTGTGGCTGGTGTGGGAATGCACGCTGCAGGTATCAGGAACTTCAAAATACACCTCGAGTGGAAGGCATTTGGAGAGGATGGCTGGACTGTGTTTTATTTGTTTGCTGCTCCTTGAAGAGAAACTACTTTGTGCCTCTCAAATTCTCTTGAGATCGCTCTTATCATACAAACAAGGTTAAGAACAAAAAAAAGAAAGTAAGTTTGTTCTAGCAAAGCAAAAAGCATGACATTTGATTACCAAATCGAAAATACAGTTACAAAAGAGAAGCTTAAACATGCAATTCCACATTTTACATAACAAGTAGCTCCATATTTTAGATTACTTGATGAGTTGGGAGGTTTTTTCTCCCTATTACAAGGCAGCGTGCTTAGGACAATCTTGAGTCTTTCTTATTCTCTTCAAATTTGCTGGACGTGTATAACATACAGACAAATGCAACTGCAAACTTTTTCTTCCCTAGATGAAAATACCTTGTTTCCCTCAGTTGCATCTCCTGAGACGTATTCCTCTTGAGAGAAATCAGAAGTGTATTGCAAAGAAAGCTGTGAGGATTATGCCTTTGTTTCTTGGTACTGGATTAAAATGCCAGTTAGGGTTTCTCTTTTTTCTATTTTGAGGTTGTCTGAACGTATTTCCATTGTATCCTTTTGGTTAAAATATTCTTTCTACTTTGAATTACTTTCTTGTCAGAGTGCATTTTTCTTCAAGTATTTAATGATTTATAAAATATGATTCATATTTCTTCCATGTACAATCTAGCCGAATGCACACCTTCTCGTTCACTAAGAGCTTTACTGGAATACTTAATGCAACAGTAACACTGTTGGCACTTAGGGTTGTTAGTTTCTTAGAGCTGTTTATTTCCTTTCCTGTCCTTTCCCTTCTCCCATCCCCAAACTTTCACCAGGGTTTGGTTCATGCTGTCAGGTGTGCAGACATTTTACTGGTGGTGGCTTCTCTGAAGTGTTTGCAGGACTAGGCAACAAAGAAAGTCTTTCTTATTTCTTTTTATGTATGATGATGATAGGTAGTGTTTTGAGCAAAACTTGATCTTTTAATGGAAATTTATTTTTAAAGGCTGCTTCAGTTGAAATTGGTAAAGGGAAAAAATTAGTATTGACAAATCTGTGTGTTATAACAACACTATTTAAAAAGGCAGTTTGAACTTTTAAATAGATAAATAATGTCCTGACTTTTCGTCCCATGTAATTTTTTTTCTTTAATAACCACTATGCTATTTTTTGCTATTGAGCAAAGATTTGCACATAGGAAAATTAAAATACAGATTATATTTTTAAATATCACCGCTCTGTTTTTCTCTAATCGCTGTTATAACAGTTCAACACTACAAACTGATGTTGGTTTGGTGTGAAAAGCAACTGGTACAGAGGTTTGCTAGCAGATTACCCAATATAAATAGAATTACTATGATAGAAGTCTTTGTTTGGTTTTTGTTACTAGGTGAGATGATACAACTCTGACAGAACAGCTTCGTCTACTGTCTGGTGCTGTACTTTCAAAGCACAGGTGTAGCAGAAGTATTGTGTGGATGATGGCTCAGTTATCATGACTTTAATGATGATAATTGTATTAACCATGAACACCTAGTGTGTGATACATATGTAATTTTGAGCAGCTGGGATGTGGAAAATCAATTTATTTTTTTTAAGTACTAAAATATCTTTAATTTCAATTTTTTGTTATGATCAGCAAGCAGGCACCTTGATTTAAATAAAAAAGATTTTTTTTCATTGGTGACAGTTGTGGATTATTTTCATTGTCTTAATGGTTCCTTAAGAGTGATTTCTTATTTTTTTCCCACTGACTCAGCAATCTACATTGGTTCCACTTTATGCTACCCAGGAAAATGCATTTTGACTTCATAAATAGGTTAAATTACTTATATACCTTAATATATTGTATTACATATACAGTTTCACTTTGCCAAAAAATTATTTTTTACTCTGACGTTATTTACATGTGACTTGTGTTGAGTTGCGTTTGATTGAAGTGGGCATTCTGTGTAAAGCAGCATAAAAGCATTGCTCTGACGTTTGGGGTTTTAGAAAATTTTGACTTATATAAAAAGTGTCCAGCATGTTTCAAGGGGTTTTATTTATCAGAATATATTTAGTGTTTAAAACTGGCTTGTTAAATGCAGTCACTAACCACAAACTTGGTAGTTTTGTAGTTTATTCTGGATGTTAGGGCAGGGAGCTCTTGTATATATACTTTAATCATGGCTTGTAAGAGGAAAAGCCCCTTTAGTGCCTTTTCTTATATATTGGAAATAAACTAATTGAGAATGTCAGTTTATTCAATCTAAAGATGAGGCTGTTTATAGTAAATGCTGATTTAGCACTTAGTAGATCCTGTCATTCCAGATGCTTAACTAACATGAGGGTAAAAATCTTTTAGATTCTGAAAACACATAGTCAGATGGGAAAACTTTTTCTGAAAAAGAACAGGTTTAGTATATGGGGAAATGGAAGTACCTGCAACAGTTGGCTGCTTGTAATCTTAAACTTTATTTAGTACTTTAGGAGTGTTAAGTTATCCCATAGAAAGGTCTAGTAGGTATATTTATACAATAGTGCTTCCTTTTTTTTATATTCTTTGCAGTACAAATAGAATTGCACCTGCATATTAAGATACTTCTGCCTGGGGAAGAATGTGTTTCTCTCTAACTTGGGTAGGAAAAACTAAAATGGAAAGCATCACTTCACGTATTTCTGAAAACTATTGGAAATAATAACATTATAAGGCAGGTAAAAGGTAAATGTTATCTTTCCAAAGAAGTGTGGAAAATTACCATGGCGTTCTTGCACAGATAAATTCTGGATTGTTAACCAGATAGACAGCAATTTTGGTAGATTTAATTAGTCATTTAATACATATACAGGAAATACAACAGTATAGACCTAGAAGTTTAAAAATTAAGTAATTTCACTTGAACTCTTAAAATGCAAACATGAAGCAGTAATGGAAATTTAAACATTATTTTACTACTTATATGAGGAAGTGCTTCATATGCATAATTTCTGCTTTTCCATTTTCCAATATGAAGTCATGAAATTATGATAGGGAGACCAAAACCTTCTGCATTCTGCAGGATTCAAGACCTTGCAGCTTTACAAGTGCCCTTAATATAGGGTGTAATAATTAAAAGAAAACAAAATCCTACTTTATAAATACTGTTGTGGGTTTTTTTTTTAATTCACCCTAGGATAGAATCTTGTATATATTTCCAAAGTCCTTTCATGATTTTTGAAGTGCCATTATCACAAACTTGAAATAAGAAGCAGTTCTACCTTGACTCACAAGTATGTAGTAGCAATGAAAATAAGTGCTTAAGATTTAAAGTTCCTTGAGGGACTAGAACTACAGCGATAACTCTTGTCCAGAGTAGTCCCAGAAAATGAACTAATAATTATGTGCTAATGTGTTTTTGTTTGGGTATTGCTTTGCTGTGTTGTACGGAATCAGTGTAGAAAGATTACACCTGACATCCACTGAAAATTGGTTAAATTCCAGAGACGTGAGACTCCTAAAAGATGAGAAACAAGTTGTGTCCTGCAAAGGTGTATGTAATTCTCCACGATTCTCATGTTTCTGGGGAGGAAAAGCAATTCAGCAAAAAAACCCAATTTTTTTTTTTTCAGTGTTTGGGATGCCTCAAAGGGCATGTGGGATTGTTAACATTATTTCTTTTTTTCCTGTAAATGTTGAATATTCATAGAATTGTTAAATCGTGTTGGATAGTTAATCTTTGATCTTTAATGTGTTCATTAGACGACTGTGGCCTAATAGTGATCGGGCATACTTCTCTTACTACATTATCTTATATTGATTGTAAATGCACTTACCTCTGAATGATAATGAAATAAGTTTTCTCTAGTTTTCAGACTTAATTTCTATATTAATGTATTTTTGTACTGAAATGTTATCACTCATCACTTTTCATTTCCTGTCTTCTAGTTGAAGCTTTATATCAAACCACTTACCCAGAGTATCTCCAGTACATTTACCTAGTGGCTCCAATATCTCTTATGATGCTAAACCCTCTGGGGTTTATCTTCTGTGAAATCCAGAAGTGGAGGGATAATCGCACTGTGTCACAGAGCAAAATCAAAATAGTGGGCCTAGCACTCCTTCGAGTTTTGCAGAACCCGATTGTATTCATGGTCTTCATAGGAATTGCCTCAAACTTTATTCTTGGCCAGAAAATTCCCGAATACCTTGAAAACTTCCTTGACGGACTGGGCAGTTCATTTTCTGGCTCCGCACTTTTTTACCTCGGACTAACTATGGTGGGACAAACAAAAAAACTGACAAAGGGTATGTTTGTTGCACTGATCCTTCTCATCACAGCTAAACTGTAAGTTTGATTTATGTACTTTTATAATTTTGTTCTCTAGATGTTTTAAGTTCTGAATATGCTGGTCAGATGGGTTTTCTCTCAAAATCATTATAGTGATAGTATGTTTCGCTTGCAGTATTTTGGGTGAGTGCTTCCCAAACTCTGATAGTATACAACTGTTAACCTTTAAAAGAAATTTTGCACACCACAAACCTGTTGTCAGGCTTTGCAGAGAAGAAAATTCAGGGGTGTGTGGCTTCATGGACTGCCCACAGGCCATCTGTCATGATTTGGGTGTATGGGGAATTACAAGCTTAAATTAAAATTTACTGTTTAAATGGTTAGATGAGAGTGAGTTTAAGTATTATTTGATTAGCAGTTGCATTTGCTTTGGATTAAACAATACGTCTCTAAATTCATTGGTTTTGCTTCCTTCGTCTATAAACCTATATTGGAAGACCTTAAAAATGATCACTTTACACTCTTAAATTGTCTGACTAAAGCACGAATAAATGACAACTTGTATTTAGAACTTATGCCATCATTATATTCCCTTGAATATATCTCAGTTACTGGTAAGCTAAGTATTTTATTTGCTACAGAGCTACAATTAACATAGTAGAATGACTGGTGATTAAGCTTATACTGCAAAATTTTAAGGTGCATTTGAATATCAGTACAACTAACTAGCAAACTTAAAGACCTAATTTGTAAAACAGCTCAATGACAAATTTTTGTAAAAACACTAGAGAAAAATGGTTTTTAATATTACCACTTTGCTTTACTGGTGAGTTTATGTAATTAGCCTGTGTAAGGCTTACATAATGAGTCTATGTGAGATCTTGGGTATTGCTACAGGTGAACAGAATAACATGGATGCAGGGCTTTTTTTCTGGCCAAAACTTTCAGAATGGGATACTTAATCTTGAGCCCTTGTTATTTTTCAGACAGCTTACATAAAGGTGATCTAATTTTCAAAGCTGCTGACTGCTTATAGCTACTATTACTTTAACAGTTGAAAAATGAGGGGGTTTTTATATATTACCTTTCTAAATCTGAGGTCTGTATAAAGAACGTGTCTGCACAATCTGAGAATGTGCTTATATCCCAGAGGTTGGTGTCATTTTTACCATTTTTTTCTGTATGGGTTTTTTTTGGTTTAACTTGTGACATAAAATTTTTAAGCAGCTGGTAAATGTTATGGTAAAAGTAAAGACAATCATTCAAAGGGATGTCAGTATTTTGCTTTTCATGAATAGTATTCAAACAAGCCTTAAGTTTCCTTTTGGTTCATTTTCTGAGTAAAGAGTCTATTGCTATAGCTTGAGTAATATTTTATTGTAATTACTTTTTTCTCTCTCTTTTCAGACTTATGATGCCATTTCTGTGTAGAGAAATGGTGGAACTCTTGGACAAGAGCAACAGCGTAGTCAATCACACCAGTTTATCAAACTATGCATTTCTTTACGGAGTTTTTCCTGCAGCACCTGGTGTCGCAATATTTGCAAGTCAATTCAATATGGAAGTAGGAATTGTATGTAGTTAGCTTTTCCCAACATATACTAACTTTGAGCTTAACTTTGTTGATGAAATACTTAAATAAATAAATAGGCTCGATGAATTTGCTTTTCTGTAGTATAGATTTCTTAGATTTACTTGTGCTCCCCAGATCTCAAATTATATTTCAGATTATTAATTAAGCAAAGTACTCTTTCGTGATGTCTCATCTTGATAGTACACGTTTGTAAATAAGTCCTCATACTTTTCTTATTTGTGACTCTAGTAGTAAGAACTGGAATAACTTTAAGTGTAAAGAACTTCTATCTTTGTTGTAGGTTTGTTGTTTGGTTGGTTTTGGTGGTTTTTTTCTAAAGACCTTGTCTTTGAGCTACTGGTTTTGTAGGAAAAACCAGAAATGATGTCAAGTCAAGACAGTTCTTCAGTAAGAGTAGTGCTAGCTTAACAGTGAAATCTTCCGGAAGAACTTATGCTTTAACTGATTCTGTTGTGTTGCCTTTCAGTTAAATCTTGCAATAGAAATGCATTTCACCTTTTTTTTATAGTAGAGAGTATTAATTATCTTTTCAATTTAAGATACAAATTTTGTAACTGTTTCCTTTCTTCCACTTGAAGTGACATTAAAACATTCCTGTTGACTTCAATTGTTTTTAATGTTATCTATTTTTTGTTTATTTGGTTGGGTTTTGTGGTTTTTTTGTTTTTTTTTAAAAAAAGAAAAGGGGGAAAAAATTGACAGTAAAAGTAAACCTTACAAGATAGAGTTTTGTGCCCAACAAACTGAGGGCATCTCTTTAAAACAGAGATCTGTAGTAAGAGTGAAAATTCACACTTCCATCACTGTGCAAATTCTAGAAAGCAGACACACAATGAGAAGCCAAATTATAAATCACTTAAATGTAAATATATATGGCTTCTCATTAATTGGTGCATATTAGTATTTGCATAACTACATGTTTGCTTATTTATTTGCACTGTGAATCTTTGCCTCCAAAAGTAAATTGTGACACTGTAAATCCACCCCTAGACTGCAGTCATTAATATATTTGACAGTCATGAAAAAGCTCTGTACGACTCTGCAGTAGGGGAATTCTGTATTCCTACTATTTCAGAAGCTTGTTGAAATTTTTAGTTTAACTATATGTATAAAATGGATACTTTCTGGCTCAAATTCTAGATAATTTGTCATAGTAAGAACTCAGTGATTTGTTAAAGCTCTACATATGTTTAAGTTAAAGATGCAATTTTGCCAGTGGTTGTGTTCCTGAAAGCAGGTTATTTAGCCTGAGATCTGATTAACTCTGTTCTTGTTTCTGTTTGACCCTTTTTGCAGATTACCTCAGGCATGGTGATAAGCACTTTTGTGTCTGCACCTATTATGTATGTTTCTGCGTGGCTGTTGACGATTCCATCTATGGACCCCAACCCGCTGGCATCTGCACTCCAAAATGTTAGCTTTGACATAAGTATTGTCAGCCTCGTTTCTCTGGTAGGTGTTGGTGAAGTGAAATACAAGAGCACGCTGTCATGTCAGGGTAGCATTAATACATAAGCAGCAAATTGAGTCACGATAAGATGAGACTCGCATTTCATCATCATATCCTGTTGCAGAAGGATGAGGAAGAAGTTAAAAATCTTCTTGATTTAGCCATTGCTAAATGGTCAGCTGGAAAGCTGTACTGTAGAGGAAGATGGGTAAGTGAATTAGAGCACTGGTGGAGGGCTTGAGAGTTTGGGATTTAGCTGCCTGATACATGAAATGTGTGGGTGGATGAGCTCTCAGCTACTCGCCCTTAGTCCCCCTTTGTTTTTTAAAAAATAATGGTGTGTGGGGGAATAACAGTACTACTTTACCTCACAGGGATTAATTACTTTAAACCTTGTGAGGTGCTTGGATATGACAGTAGTGGAGGCTATGTAAAAACTTCAGCTCCAGAAACATCAGTGAATATTTGTTTAATGAAGTATTAATGAGTATTAGTGAAAAAATTTAACTTGGAAGTGTCAATTTAGCTTTTGCAAATTCCTTTCCTAGAAATTCTGTGTGTGCAGTTCTTAAAAAGCGGGTTATTATCCCAGAAGTCCAATGTAAATTGTGTTTTGGCTTTATAGGAATTACAGATATTGTGTTTATTTTGTTTGCTTTTTTAAAAATAAAAACGTCCATGTTGGAGGTGGTTGGAATTTTCTTAAATTGGTGTCTCACTGAAGTCCTGTTGTCTTGAAACTGCTTTAAGGGAAGCCACAAGTGAACACTGCCATTTGCTGTCACAAATACTCTTCGGAGATTCAGTAAAGATGGCAGGGGTAGAACCTTTTAAATTCTAAATTGCCAGGCTATTCTGTGGTCATTTATATCCTGAGGGAACAACCAGGCTTCTGCACGCTAGAGACAAGCCTTTGGTACTCCGTGGAAATATTTCACCATCATGAAAACACAAAGATGCGTTGCTTTTTCTGGACATATTTTCTGAGAGATTAGGGACTGGCAGGAGGTTGTGTGGAGCTGACTACATTGGTCATGTTGCTAAGAAACTTTTCAAGAAGATTTGTTGTATATTTAATTTCACCATAATCTGCCAGAATACTCATCTTGTTCTTCTGGGTTTTGGTTTAGTCTTAAATTCAATGTTATCTTGTGTGTTCTAGATCTGGTCTCTTACTGTTGTTCTTCTGAGTAAGAAATACAAACAGCTTCCTCATATGATTACAACAAATCTACTTGTTGCTCAGGTCAGTAGTAAGAAGAATGGTCTTGTTTGTTGTTTTTTTTTTTAAAGTCTTATTTTTAACATTTTTACAAGTTAGGTTTCTATAGTTACATCTTTGTAGTCATCTAAGAAGGGCAGGGGAATCTAATGTGCGACTTGTCTAAACAATTTCTGTGCCTTAAAATACACCCTTGAAGAAAATGAGAGCTGATGCTGGTAACATGGTTCTCAAGCAGAACTATAAGCAATCAGAAGGGAGAGTGGCTTCTGAAATACATTTTTAGTACTGTAAGTTACTGCCTAATAGTGTTGTGTGCTCTTCTATGTCAATTTATGCCAATCTGAAGTCAGCAATGCCAGGATCAGTAGCAGTGTGTGTTTGACTCTGGTGACCTGATTCAAGGAACTAAATAGGAAATTAATCCCCATGCTTGTTTAGCTCCCTGAAGTGGCTCACTGAGGGATCGGACAGGTGCCAGTGCGGATGCAGGGGAGGGGTGTGGGAACCCATGGCTGGTGGCTGGGGAAGTGCAAAGCCAAATAGCTCTGGATTAATATTAAGTGTTATTTAAACTGAGAGAAAACTAGAGTACATGTTCCTTCTTCCCTTGAAGTCAACTGCACAACTGCTGTTAAATTCAGTGAAAGCAGCCTGTGTTTGTAATACATCTGTGCAGTAGTGCTTTCTGAAGTGTTTTGTACCTTTTTTTGGAAAATAAAAAAAAAGGAGCATAAACTCTATGAGGTCTGATCATGGAGTCACATTTGAAAGAAGTCACATATGAAGTTGCAGGTGCTTCTTGTCTATAACAGCAAAGCTAGCTTTCATTTAAAAAAAAACCCCAAACTATAGTATTACTGTTTCCATAATATTTCAGCCTATTTTTTCAGATTACTTCAATACTAAAACTGTCATATATGAGGTAACTCAGGGTGAAAACTTGTGTAATTCTTGACTCAATAAACATCTGTTGACCACAGCTTCATGTCTAAATCATTTTAGATGAATGCTTTGTGCTTAACAAAAGTACTACGTTTTACTTATAATAAGATATATAAAGATTAAGATTATAGGGTTTTTTTCTTGACTAGTCTTCCTCCCAGATTATCTGAGCTATATATTTGCTGTCAATAAAACCCCCTGAAGATAGGATACCCTAGTCAGTGACATAACTGTAATATTGAGTTTACTGCTGCGCTGCTTTACTGCTATGAGAACTATCCGATTCATAAAATTACACTCCAGTGAATCTGGGGGTGGAGTTTTGAAGCTTATTGTAGCAATATTACACTGTGTTCAGTTTTTCTTGTCATCCTGCTTTCGCAATTTAAATGATGGTATCTTACCTTTCTTTCCAGTTTATTGCTTGCATTGGAATGGTGGCGTGGAATTTCATTGTTAAAGAGAAAGACATCACCATGCAGATCCTAGTATTTATATTCCTCTACAGCTCACTTTATAGCACCTACCTATGGACAGGTACGATTTTACTAGGCAGAACATAGGTACTGTAAGAAAAGATTGATGTACTGAAATAATTTGATTGTATTCTTCAGACTAATTATTCCTTGCACTTGTATGTAATCCTACAGATGTGCGTACTTGTAAGCTGCGCCAAGTTCGGTGCTAGCAACGCTGGGCTAAGTGTCAGGCACTGCTGCTGCTATTGGAAGCTTATGCCTAGGCAGGTCGTGTTTGTCTTTGCTAGATACAGCAGCCTTGCTAGCTCGTAACAAAAGACAAGAACATGCTGACAAGGCAGAAGCAATTACAAATAGAGTGAATGTGGTGGGTTGCCCTTCAGCTACTCAAAAGCTTATTGACAGTTTTTAATTATTGTAGAATTTAAGATTTTAAATTATTCAGCATTAAGAAGATTTAAAAACCTTGTGCCTCAGAAAAGTAGGAAATACAGAATGAAGGAAAATACCAAAGTAGCTTTAAAATTTCTTTCTCTTGGCAATTGCAATTGCTAAAAACAATGTGTGTTCTGCAGGTGTAGATGATTAATGAAGGTATTACTTGAAGTAGGCAGAGTTGAAAGATGCATCAGAAAACTTGGAGAATCTTACATGTACCATAAAAAAAGAGACTTTGGGTATTCAGGAGACCTTATATACCATTCTTGAGTACAGAAGTTTAAGGTTTTAATTCCTGTGGTGTTTTTGTGGAGTAAGTTGTGTTTAGCTGAAATAGGTAGCTCATGGTTAATGTAGCCTAAAATAAATACTAGCTTTGCTTCAGCATGGGAAATGTTGCTGAGCTTCTGAGTTGTGAACAGAATAGGCATTCCCAGAAGATACTCCCTTTTATAGTTATATGTAAAAATATGTGAAACTTTTTTGTGAAATTTATCATTGACTTCATAAAGGACTAGTCAGTTCTTAAAGAAATGTCGTAACAGAATACATTATTTGTTGGTTACTTAGGATTGTCAGTCTAGATCAACTGCTGTTTATACCTTAAATTAATTACTTATATCTTAAATGTAATTGTGACACTTGTGAACCTTCGTAAGCATTTATAAGTGTATATTTAGTATGAAGTGTGCTGGAATTTCTTCAGTGCTTTATTAATAATGATTTTTTTAAGATAATAGGTGTTTTTATTTTACTTTCTCAGAATACAATTACACGAAGAATTTTGGACTATTCGAAGGTCTGAGAAGAATATCTTAGTTATTGGGCAGGTCACATCATAGAGCATTTAGTTAGATTCTGTAATTGTCAGTTCCCCTTATAGTAATTTTAAGCATTTCTTTTGGGTTTTTTGTAGGTTTTCTGTCTTTCTCTTTGTTTCTCTTGAGGAAGAGAGAAACAGTAAAGATTCCCATTGGGTTTATTATCATAGCTGGATGGGGGTAAGTTAATGCAGATTTTTCCCTGTATAGTTAGTGGGAACATGCTAAATATGTTACTTTGTTCATATTTTGCTCTTTCAGAGTCCCAGCACTTCTGGTAGGAATCTTACTAATTGTTGGTGAACATAACAACACTAGTATTGACTCTGCCTTTTTCTATGGAAAATACCAGGTATGAACATGTTCTGTCCTCATCACTTCAAACTTCTGCCACATCCAATACATTATTGGGAAATTGTGTTTTCTTTTTGCTTCTTATGTAAGTAGCTTTCAGTCAAAAGTGTAGGCTACCATAATAACAGTATCATTATAGAATGCTTATAGATTGATACAAAAATGTATTTCTGTAATGAACCATTAGGAAAACTTGTTTGAACAAGGACCTTCACGTTTAGGTAACTATGACTAAGAAAAAGAGGGAGTAGGCTTCCCAAAGAAAAGGCTTAGGAGTGGTAATGAATTGCAGAGCCCTTTTCCTGGTGACTAATTTGTAGTCTCGCTTGATAATTATCTAAAATTGTTACTATCCAGTAGCTAATTAATGGCTTTTGGTCTGTAATAGCTAGAATCTACATTACCTGTGTAGCAGTAACTGCTTGCACTATGGGAGATTTCTCTGCACAGTCATGGGTTGAAAGTCCCTGAGCCTGAAGTACCGTTTTTACCAATAAAAAGTTCCTCTTATCAGAGGATGTAAAGTAGGTATTTGTTGTGTTTTCCCTCTCTCTTTCTTACGAATAGAGAGGCTATGAGTCTCTCAGGATTATTCATGTGGCGCTTTCACAAGTATTAAATAGCCTCAGAGTGGACGCTGGGTATCGGTAGCAGGTGATTAGAAGGAAAGGTTAATTAATAGGATGCTCCCCATTGGCGAAAGCATGGAAATTAGAGCTGTGGCAGAGGGTGACAAGCACATTCCTCCTTGAAATTAAAAGGTACCTGAACAGAACTTAAACTGGATCCTGAGGGGGAAAATTCTGATGATGAGGGGATGTTTTTGGATTGCATGGTAAACAGGGGTCCCCACTTTAAAAAAAAAAAAATACTGAGTCACTCAGGCAAGGAAAATTAGTCTCATGTACTCATTGCTCTTTCAGTGCCACAAGATGCAAGGGCAGTAAATATAGAAAACTGTCTTTATTCAGATGCATTTGTTAGGATATTTAGGAAAGTACAGAGGTTAGAAAGACATATGCAACAATTTTCCTTTATTTTGTGTTTAAGTGTATTTTCTTTGCTCTCTTAACAGATAATTACCACAGCAGTCATCCTGTTCATCAGTATATTGATGTCAGGTGTCTCACTTATGTGCATGAACAGAAATAGGCAAGCATCAAGCTATGAGGTATTGAACCCATATTCACCGCGTAGCCAAGTAGAGGAGGTTGAAGTGGTGGAAGGGAGTGAGGGGAATCGAGTTTCAGTCACTGTACCTCAGCCTTCTCCAGGATCTTCTGCACAGCCTTCTCCAGAATCTTCTGCACAGCCATCTGCAGAAAGAGGTAGAGAAAGTAGATTTGTAAAAGAATAAATGGCTCGGGATACAATAAAAAATTGTTCCAAATCTAATTCTGACCTGGGAATGACAGTTGTTTACACGTTCAAGTGTTACACTAGCACAGAAGAAAATCTAGATATAACTGCCCAAGTATGTAGGTTTTTGTTACTAAGGAGGTTTTGATGGTTATCGCTGTAAGGGTGGGGGAAGTGGACAGGAAAAAAAAAAAGCATGCATATGGTTTTTATGTAAGTAGTGGTATCTTGATAAGGATGTGATAAATGCAGTCCACTAGGCATTTTAGATTGTTTACCCATGTAACTGTCTCTCTGAGAACGAATTATATGCCAGCAGCATTGCTACTCAATGTGTTTATAATCCTCCTTGTTTGTACGTAGCCTTTTTGATCACTTGCCGTATGTTTTCCCCCTAGCTAAAAGTACTTGTGTTGCTTCCACGGTGGTAGTGCTATGTTAAGTATTTCTATATATTAGTAGTGTAATCCATTTACCCTCTCAGCCAATTGGAAAAATTAAGTCTGCTTTCTCCATCTGGGTTATTTTTAAGCATAGCAGTTAAAGCTGTATACAATATATTGTTATACTTGGAAAATAAATTATGGTAGTGAAGGAAGCTAACTATCCTGTTACTGTATACGCCTAATAGGTTGCTGTCCTTGTCAAACAACAAATGGTGAATTATCATGTGCTAGAGAGAGCAAAGCAGTGTCAAATGCTGTTGAAAGCAAGGTTCCTCCAATTGAAACAGGTAAAGCAGTAGTGTCTCCTTGTTTTAATACTACAAACTTTTCTCATAAAGAAACTGTTTGGGCTGTTGTTCTCTCAACTCTACCTGGATAACTCATATTTCATATTAAATCCAAGTATTAGGCAGTATGTTAGGTATTTGTTCTCTTCTGCCTGATAGTTATTAGTAATCTTTCAAAAAAGTTGTTGAGTACATCAGCCTTGTCCATGTCCCAGGTGACCAAGTCTCCCATTTTCTTCCTGACTGGGCCCACATTTTCCCTAGTCTTCCTTTTGTCACTGACGTACCTATAGAAGCCTTTCTTCAATTCAGACAAGCATCATAAGAATGTTTTCCAACGATAGAGGAAGGCCAATTTAATTTTCTTATCTTTAGATTTAATTTTCTTATCTTTTAGATAAGGTAGGAAATGTCTTATGATTGAGTGCAAATTTTTTCGACCTACTGAGTGAACACTTCAAAACTATAAATCAGTAAAAGCAAATTGTAATGGATACACTTGTGTAACTGGCTGCAGAAATTACTAATCCTTCTACTATTCCATTGAACTGCTATGACACGTATCTGGTGCAAATTCTTAAGTATGTCCTTGCCAGGAAGTTTTTCACTGCCATCTAGAGGAAGATACTCAGAATTCCGTAGAACTCTGTAGCTGGAAGACAAGCATCCATTCTCTGTGTGTGTTTGGCTCTTTTGATAGAATTATGACCGTATTCTGATATACCATGTTAAAAATACAGTCACAGAACTGAAATAAATGTGGTTGGTTGTCTGATCTAGAGCTCAACAATGCTGAGATACAGAGTAAAAACATTAGAGCTGACAGTATATTTGGAATACTTATCCCAGAAATTAATTCTAAGTTTAAAAACTGTTCTGAGAAATGGCTATTTTTTCATTATTTCTAGTAGTGTTTTCTAACTGTTAACCACAACTTAAGTTTGCATTAAACGTTTTGAAGAAAAGTTCTGCTGCTAAAAGTTTCTTTATTTTAGGAGCACATGTAAACTACTGTTTCATTTGAGAATAGAGGTCTGAACAGGTTATTGTCAAAGCTAATATTACATTTTGTGTGTGTGACTTCAGTACAGATACTTACAAGGTAATTTAACTCAGTAAATTACATTAACAAGTTTGCTCATGGAGTTTGTAACTTAGAAGCCTAATGAAAAATTCTGGTGTTTTTTTCAGCCGATCAGTGTGTGAGTCGTTGCAGTGCTCAAACCTGTGTATTGGCTCAGGAAGAACAGCTTCTACAGACCGGAGACAAACAGCTGGCCAGACACGTGCTGCTCTGCTTACTTCTTATTGTTGGCCTGTTTGCTGTAAATATTTTTTTCTCCCCGTGCTGTTTAACTCATTGAGGTGGAATGATTTTTAGGAAAGCTATGTAGGCAGTCCAGTAAAAAATCTTCCAATTACTCATGTAACAATTCATGAAATAAATTAGAGGCTTTATTTTGGCCCCTTACTGGAAGAGGGATATCGTAAAATTAATTTTTCTGTGCCACATCATAAATTAAAGGCAAGTTAAGATTGATGATATTAATGAGCAAGCTACACTGGAGAACCATAAAGAGAAAAAAAAAAGGAATTGTATCATTTGGTAATTAATTCACTACTGCCCCTCTTCCCATTTTTCTCAAGAGCTAGTCTTCTTCCCTAGTCAATAATCAATTAAAAATATAAACTGAATTCTACTTCTGAAGGAGACTGTACAAAAATTCTTCCATCTGATCATGCTTATATTTGGAACTTGGATTTCTCTGAGGTGCTTTAGTAATGAAGAATAATGTAAGACTTCATTTGAAATGGGAAAATGCAATTTTGTTGCTTTTAGTGGTGGTTTGGAGGCAACACAGCTAAGTTGGTGTTGCCAAGCTTCACTACTGACTAGTTCCCAGCTGCGAAGGTGGCTGTTCCTATCTAAAAGTGTGAAATACCAGAATGATTAGGGATATAATTTGAATTTTTAACTGTGACAAAGATGAGAAACAACTGTCTCTGAATGTAAGGCTCAAAGTTGAGCTTCTTGTGGATGACAATTAGGGGGCAAGTATTTTTATTTGAAATGGAAAATAGTGTGTCACAAATATGTACTACTGAAAAGCAGGACAATGTGGCACAACTATGTAGTGTAATAGTTACTACTGTTGCTTTTCAGGTTCTGTTAAATTACAAAATGAAATTTTACCCTCTCTCAAATCTCCTGTATCAAATATTCCATGCTTATAAATTTTTTTTACATCTTCTCTATTTAAGAGGTGTCCCAAATGTTAGCCTCTATTTCAGTTGTATCTGAATGATTACATAGATACTATGAAATGAGACCAGTTACATTAAAGAATTAGCCTTTACACCCAAAGGGGTTAACTTTGGAGGGTTTTTTCCCTTCTGTTAGGCATCTAAAATAGCTGAAGTGGTATGTGCTTCAGCTTTACGCAATCTTAACTATGCAGAAAATATGTAGAAAGCACTGGTCTCAGCTAAACAGGCCTAAAGACAAATACTGCAAATCTGTCTGGGCTAATCTTGTCTGTGTTAGGTTGAATACCTAAGTATGCTTAAGGCGAGTTTCTTATGTAAATACGTAAAGCCGCAGGACCTCTGCACTGCTATGTTTTGCATTATTTTTTTAGAAAACAAGCTCCTCCCCCAGCTATTAAGCCTAATTAAACGATGTTTTAAGGTGTTTATTCCCTCTTATTTGCCTTTATCTGAGTCATTTGTTAAATAAAGACGGTGAAAATTGTAACAGAATCTATTAGCATGTGAAGAGTAAAAAAGTTCTTTTGATTTTTAACAGTCATGTTAGGTTTATGGGTTTTGTTGTTGTTTTTTTTTTTCTTAACAGAATCTTTCCAGTTGTTTGTGGTGGCTGTTCAACCAAGAGCCTGGAAGGCTATATGTGGAATTGCAGTTCTTCTGTGCTGTGTTTAATTTTGGTCAGGTACTTATCAATGTTTGTTCTGAAAATGACTTTGTTAGTGGGTGTTGCAGCAGATGCTGTTACAAGCACTGTAAGTTGAAGTCCTCAAACAATGCTGAAGTCACCAGCTCCTTATGTTGTTTTCCCTTTTTTTTCCTCAAGCTTATTCTTTTGCTTCGATAGCTTTCATATCATAATGCATGTCTTTTATGTGTGTGAACACTTTCAAAGGTACAAATGACAACTGAATGCCAAATGCCTATGGAAATTGAGCAGGATTTTAGCCTTATTTGTAGCAGAAAGCTTCACTGATGTCACTTGGATGGAGTTACACCAGTATAACTAAATAGATGCAAGATGGCTACATGGATACTTTTGCTATAAGGCTTTAAGTTATTATCTCTTTAGTTTCAGTTACAGAACCATTTAACTAAGCTGACAGTTAGATGTATAATTGTTCCAGCTGCCCATAGCCTATGTCAGTGCAAAGTTACACAAGGTAGGTTTGTTATCTATGAAGGTGAAAGCAATGCAGTGTTAATAAACATACTAGAGGAATGTTTTACAGATCTGTGCACAGGTGTGCCTACAAGGTGCATTGCAGTATCAAGTAATGATAGTAGTTTTGATACAAAAGTGGCACAGAGAAATGAATTAACTAGAGAGCATTCTAGCATTCAAATTACAGTAAGTCTGTTCTTTCCTTGACATTAACAAAGACAGATTTAAATAACTGGCTATCTAAGGATAGTCAGTTATCCTTAAGTGTCAGGTGGGATGTCACAGCATTAGGTTTACCAAACTGTTTCTTGAAGAGTTTCTTTGAGGGACTGTTATGCATTAATCTGTCTTTTTAAGGCCCAAATGAAAAATCAAAGAAGAAACGAAATGCATTTTGAATGATAACTCAAGAAGAGGGATACTTTTCACATGTGTTTTGGCAATGAGTTTTTAACATTTTATTTCTGTTTCTTAGAAACCAAAGTTTTTGCTTAATGTTGCTTTTTCTGTATTTTTTCCTCTAGGGCTTCATTTGTTTTGGTATTTTTGGCTTAGATAAGCATTTAATCATTCTACCATTCAAAAGAAGGTAAATAGAATCTTTACACTTAGACCTATAAACTTGATTAACGATAAACATTTTTAAAGGGTATTGAGTGTTCAGGGCCATGGTATTCCATTTTCTATATGTTCAATCTCCCAAATCTCTTTTCTCCCCTAGCTGCGGAGAGCTACTTGCAGTTCATTGTGCATGAGTTTTCACTGCTGTCCTAATGACGCTCCCAAAGACAAAAATCCCACAGGCTCCCTATAAACAAAATCTTTGGCAAATGATCGTGAAGTATGTGATTGGATCAATGAGATGATGGATCTTCAGAAATAATTTCAGCTGATAAATTAGAACTTAGATGTGAATGCTGACCCAGATTCTGTCATCACTGTTTTAAAGTCCTGTATTCATAACCTCATGCAAGTACTTTGTGTGGATGGACACTTTCACTGTGGAGGTGTAAGTTGTCCAAAGCCATCTTTAACTTAGAGCTAGCTGGCTGTGATGTGAATCCAGCAGCTAAAGCTAGATCCCAACTTCTGTCTGTCTTTCCTTCTGCCTGAGCCTAGAATAAAGCCTCTCAGTGTACAAGTATATTAGGAAGGCTGTATATAAAGTATTGGGCACAAAAACAGTAAAACGGTTGTGATAAGCATCCTGTGAGTTCCGTTCTATTATTTGTAGTTTCCTTAAAAATGCCTCTGGTTGATTTGCTGCTTTTCATTTTTTTTCTTTTTTTCTTTTTCTTTCTTAAGACTTGAATTTCTTTGGGGAGGAAGAGAAGCATCAGGGCATACAGATCCCTCTGTACCTGAGGAAATCAGGATGACCTGTCAACAGTTTGTTCGTTATCATAGAGATCATTGTGTCAAAAGTATTGTCAGAGGCAGAAGGTAAGGTTCCTCCCTGCACCTGTAACCTGTTACAAAGGTCATAGCTCACCTTTTGGAAATAATGAAATGCAGCTTAATCTGTCTGTGGGCGATTCCTGTTGTGGCATTTAGACCTCAAGGTGAGGATTAAGAATTTAGCAGTAACAGAGGAATGTTTCTAATCGTGCACTGAAACATTGAGGTGCAAGTTATCACATTATCCCATCTAGGTTTTATATAAATTATAAAAAGTTTTGTATCATTAAGGCATTGCCCCAGTTTTTGCATTTAGCTGGAGTCCAGGAGAGAAAATCTTTCTGAAGAAATGTCTATGGTAATGCCTGTAATAGAGTGCATGTGTCTGAGTTTTGTCAGATTTGAGACCCTTCATTTGCTTTGTTTTGAGATTAAGAAGGTGTCAGTACTTATGTGACTGAAAGTTTACTAATAAATAGCTTTTACAGGAGATGAAACTGTTGCAACTGATGTCAGTGTGTACTCAGAGGCCACTCAATATGTGAGATTATAGTGTTTTTAGGATCTCTGCACCTTTTGAGTTCATACAATTTCTTTTGCTTATTCCTCTTGTGAGTCTTAAACCTCAATTTATGAGATCAGCAAAGCTTTCAGTGGCAAATTATGATACCCAAGTCAAGGATTATGTATTCAGGTACGTGTAGGCGGATAAGAAGAGAAACGCAGACAAGCAGCAGGAACATGAAAAAGATTCTGCCTTTATTTAAATATTTACTGTATGAAATGGAGACATGAAGAATTGTTCTAACATAACACTTCTACTTTTCTCATCATCTGAGCTTTTAAGTAGGACTAATTTGGGGTGGTCTTTTAACGGTCAGATAGTCTGAAACCACATTCCAGAACTGTATTCCACAACATCATGATTTCCTTCAGCCTCCTCAGAACTCAGTAATGTTCCATAAGAAATAAAGTAATAAAGTTACCCATTTAGGAAAAATTAACTATGGCAGTTCAAGGACTTGCTTCTTTCATGCCATATAGTAAAAGTTGTATCAGAAAATGTTTGTTTTGAAATAGGACAGGTTTTACGATTGTGTTTCCCGTGCCTCTGCTGCTATCGTGGTTTCTTAGGCTTTGGGCTGTTCATTTGGTTGGGTTTTGTTGTTTTTATTAATCATATATCCACCTGAGAATACATAAAAATCTGACATTTGTTGCTTCATTGTTTTAATATTATGTTTGTGTGGAACTAGTTTTGTGGCTTATTTCTTCTTGTGAGTTAAAAGAAAGCATTTATCTTCTCACTTTAAATATTCATCTACCTTGATCCTATCCCCCTTGATTTCATCATTCTGTAACTGAGACCTTGTAGTCATGGATTTTTATTTATTTTAATTTTTGCTTCTCTGCTAATAGATGTTAACACTTGTTCTGTGTTACTGCTGCTTCTAACTTTAAAAAAAAAAAAAAGTTTGGGTATTGCTGTCTTGTATAGCTGTTAATCATCTTCAGAAACTCTGCACTTGGGTTCCATAGAGCAGATTTTAGATAACCAGAAACATTTATTGCTGTAGGTAAATTTCTGAATGGTATTTTTACTGCAACTAGGTAGATGTTAGTGGCATTGCCTCATAAATATGTAAAAGAAAATTAGTTTAGTCTTCTTGTAAAGGTTTTGTTTATTCTTAGTACTGACTGTGTGGTAAATATTTAACCGGATATGCAAGTTAAATGGTTTTTGTTTACAATATATGTAAGCAGTTCATGTCTGTTTAAAGCCGTAGGGAAATTATAAAATGGAATTAAAGTGCAGATCGAGTTCCTGTTGCTGAGGCACGCTGCACTCAAATCAGATATTTTGTTGCAGAAACAGTCATGCTAATGAGTACATGGGAAGTAAGTATCCAAGAAATAAAAGTACCTTGTGTGTGTTTTTAGGAAAATTGCTACTTTTGTTCAGGGAAGTTTATTTGCAGAAGCCTAAAATAACTTTGTATGTACATTTTGCTTCTTGTTGAAGTGTCTGTAGGAAAAGGTAGTGAAATTGGCATGTCCCTAATATACAAAACTTGCAAATTCTCTTCTAACATGCTCTTAACTATCATGATGTCTTTCCTTGTTTCCTGCTATTTTTCCTTGCCTTTCCCCATCGTGCAGTGGTGATACCAGATTTACAGAACATGTGGGTGAATCATTCCTTTGACATACAGGTGTGGTGCAAAGATCTCCACTGGCATCTTCTTTGGCTGTGACCTGGTGAACTGGCTCATGCAAGTTGGCCTTGCCTCTGACCGTGGTGAAGCTGTGATGTATGGAGACAGACTGATGAAAGGAGGCGTCGTCCAGCATATTACAAATGAATTTGAATTTCGGGATGAATATTTGTATTACCGCTTTATTCCTAAGAGATCAGTTGCAGTTGAGAGCCATTGACCTGAGCGTGTAGGCAGAGGACAGGCAGTACGGGGTGAATGTGATCACTTCCGCTGCCTTCACCACTGAAATTGGAAGTATTTTTTTCTCAGGGCTCTTGGAGAATTGTGTTATTCTCTCATGTAAAGTTAAGAGATGTGGTTCTACTTGTGTCTATTCTAAAGGACATAGGAGCAAGTGATATTTCGTGAGTGTTCCAACCAGAATGCAACTAGAACAAAACAAGATGCTCTGGATTTAGAGCATTTTGAGGAAAACAAATAGTAAAATGATGTATATCGCTGTTGTATTATAGAGGCATTATAAGAGCAGCTTTACTGACTGGTGCCACAATGACAAAAAAAAAAACAAACCATGAATGAGAGATATTTTTCATGTTGCTCTATGTTTTCCATACTTTAGCGTGATGAAATAATTGATTCCTGTTTACAGACAGGCTTCCCTCTGACTTAAGAAGTAGGATTTCTTCTGTCATACCCCAGTTTTTACTACTCTACTCTTGTCTAACACCAGGAACTTTTTCTAGCTGTTTGCACCTCAGATCAAGTAGTTTGTTTCTCCCTTAAAGGTCAAGTCCTCCATTTGTAAAAGTAGAATTGTTGTGAAGATGATTCCAATGTCAGAGGATTAAAGCTGAGGAAATACTGAGTGGAATAAATAATGGTTTTGTACAAAATTATCAAATCTTAAAAACAAAAACACCCACTGCTCCCCCAAATTAGGAAATGATGCAGTGGAATTTCATACAAACAATTGGTTCTGAAGTTTTGCCTTATGGTGGTACTAACAGCTTTGTCAAGAGTAGATTTTTACCTCCTGAAGTTGGCCTTTCCAGTTTAATTCAGAAGTGCCAGCCTCAAATAAAGATGTTATGGAAGCCTTGGATACCTGTGCAAGTCAAGATGAAAAATTTTATCAACTCATAAAACCTTTTTAAATTAAATACAATGACTTTTAAATCTATTATATAAAGAATCCTAACTGAACATCGAAGTTACAGTTCAGAGTAGCTAAGATCCTAAAATTTTAGTATTGGTTGCCTAACACAGGTTTCTAATAAGCCTCAGGTATCCCCCTACGATGTTTAAATAGTTACCCTAGTGTAATTCAGACTCCTGTGCACTGAAGGCAGAATGTGAGAATCTGTGTGTCTTCTGCAGTATTTTGAAAAGGTTAAAGACAAACTGTAGTATCTGATACCCATTATGCTGCCCTTTTAAAACTGCAAGAACAGCATTTATATGTCTATATAAAAATTTTATATAGTGAGGGAAAGGAACCCAGGTATTAAAAAAAATTTATTTGCTCAAGCATATGAATAACTCGTCATCCTTTTTTGAAAAAGTTTTTCCTTTCTTTTTCTTTTTTTTTGTACACAGATTTTTTTTATTATAGCTACTTATGCATCTATGTTGTATTAAGAATTAAAAGTGATTTTAGCAGCATAAACTACTGTTCAAGAAACAGTTGTTTTATGGTAGCTATAACTCCATGCAAGACATACTGGAAAAATAATTCCTTTTACTGTCAGTCTTATTGCACTTCTGCAGTGTGCACAGAAACATAACTGCATCCTACTGCATATGTATGCTATACCAATGAACATATTTTAATGTTTTCCAGCAACGAAATAATTGACATTTGTATAAGGCTGTGGCGACAAAGGAAAACAATAATCTATTTCCATTGCAACTGCTGAAGATTGCTACATCAAATATTTTGGAATAAATATGTATATGTGACTTAACAGCAGAAGCCGTGAGTATGTCTGGCTTCTAAATACTGTAACTTGTCAATAAATCTGTTACTTGATTTCAGAGTTCTGAGCTTTGATGTGATGTTAGGTGTGGGAGGGTTATGTGGGCATGTCAAGATTTACGACAAATGTGTTTTTCTGAGAGATCTGTTAAAGTGGCTCTTGGCTTTCAAATTTGGTATTTCTTAAATCCACCTTTGATGCTTTTTAAGTAGGCAGAGGACTCGTTAATGAGTGTTCACACAAAGATACCAGTTTTTGTCTAACAGCCTAAACATCTTTAGGGACACTTCAATTATCGTCTACTTACCAAATGCAACAATTTATTTTTTTTTTCCAATTTTTCAGATATTCAGGAAGTTGACCTTAGGTCACTTTTACGGGCCTATGCATAGCCATTGTTCTTGCAGTCTTTTCTTTCTCATTTTCATCACAAAGTCCTGCCCTTGCCTCCCTTTTCATAACGGCTCTGCTGTTCCCTAGATTTGAATACAATGTACCTGTTTTAAGTAAGAAATTGCTCAAAATTTCTGCTTGGAGAAGGCTCCCTGTTACACATCTAATGAAGAGAATACCTTTAATTAACAACTGACACCAAATTCTGTTAGATTAACCGTTACAACATGAGTCTATGGTGGTTAATAAATAGACTAAGGAAACTAGGAATGAAATACAGGATATCTATTTCTAAATCACTGGATACTTCTGGAAGCTAAGAATAGACTTTGAATACCTTTAGAAAGTTAAGTAACTCTTATCTGATAAATATTTGTTGCCACCAAGGAGCACTGGCAAGTTTTAAAATAGCTGACAAATTGATGTATGTCAATAGTTGATCTACTGATGTGTGAATTTTTGGTGGTTAGAAATAGTTTGCTTTAAATATGTGGTGCAATGAGTGCTTTTATTTTGAAGGTGCATTAGTTTGGAATGAATCTTAGTTAACTTGGAAGTTACAGTTCCATGAAAACATCCACAAGTAAGTCCAGAGGAGTCTCCAGTGAAACACTGGATCTGTTTTCTAGCACTAATCTCAAAATAACTGTGATAATGGACGGGGGCAGATATAAAACTTTCCGTTTTCTAGGTAGCAATTTTAGTACTTTTTTGGTTTTAATAATAATCCTTCATAAAGCTCTAGACGTTTTAAAATAAGCTGCAAGATGTATTCCTAGATGAAATACGTGCAAACATTGCCCTCTAGAGGACATTCTGATTTTTAATTATTTTTTTTAACGTATGGTTGTGGGAGGGAGGGTTATTTATTCCTCCTGATCTCATATTCATTTTCTGTTTTTACACTGCATGTGTTCTAGGAGAATGGAGTCCCAGGGGAAGAAAAAGGTACCAAAATGTCCTGTACTCTGTTAGCCATCACTTGGTCTATCTCCACAAGTCACATTGTTCTTACTTTGTACCCTGTAGACCAGTAAATAAAAAACAGCACAGAAACCAGAGGAACAGTTGGACTGTATCTGCCTATATTACAACCAGACCAATATGCTTAACCTGGTTAATTCCACCCCCTGATTAAGTGGCCAAGAAGTTCACTTCACTGCTCCACCACCTTCACTGTGTAACTTCACTATATTTGCATTGTAGCATAAAATTGTTTCTTGTTTTGCTATGCCACCTGTAAACTTGACTCATACCTTGGTTTCCAGCACAGTTTTACCTGGCATTTACTGATGCTTTGAAGTTATCAAAGAGCTAGTGTGGAACAGCTGATGATCAAAAATAGGACAAAGATATACACGATTGTCAGATATAGACACCCATGAGGAAAACAGGTCAATATAGTAATTATTTTTTTTTTTTTTTACCAGTAGGGGAATAGAACAGAATGAGAAAACTGTATGTGTGTAGCCCCATATTTACCATCTGAGATGATTCTAGAAACTGACTAAATATAGAAAAATCATCGAAGAATGGTCTTTCTGTGGTCTGCTGTGTCTTTCTGTGGGGGTGCTGTGTCATGTCACATACTGCTACTGTAGCTCTAATGCTCCATTTCATGTTACATGTTCACTTCCGAAGGCTTGCAAAAGTGCTGGGTTTGGGTTTTTTTTTTTCCCTTCCAGTCATACTTTTTACCCTGCTTGATCATGTAGTAAAGCCAGAATCTTCTTTCTTTTTTGTTTGCTCAGTTTGTCCTTTGCTACAGATGGATAATAAAAGTAGTGTCACATACTGACCATTACTTTTAAACAGAGTCAGGGAGGAAGAGTTCCTGGCAGGGCAAAAAGCTTGAATAAATAAACTCCATAGTCTAGTAATTTTGGCAAGACAAGTCATGGTTAAAAGGCTTTATATGAAGTGAAAATATTTTAAAAGTCTTTTTAAGTGTCCCGCTGAGTACATGTATATACTTGCGTACCCCAACCTCTTCCTTTCTCGTTGCCCAATTTAAAAAAAGTAACAATTCAAGAAGCATTTAAAAAACTCCCACATGATGTAACAAAGTGTATTACAGAATTAACTTGACAATAATCATACTGGTATGTAAATAAGTTAATTTATTTTTCAGTAACAGGGTGGGGAAAATAGGGAAGTGAAAATTTTGTGGTAACTTGCAGGATGCTTGCATTGTTACATTCCATGTAATCAGATTTCACAAGAAATCATGGTAAAATTTTAAATGTGATTTGGTTTTAACATACCGTGAACTCTTACCTTTTACTCCTTCAATGTAAAATGAGGNTTGAACTCTTAGCCTCATTTTACATTGAAGGAGTAAAAGGTATGAAACATATCTTAGAATGGTTTTATCAAACAGCTGAGTATCAAACTTACTTGACTTGCGTATCATTTTCCTTTTTTCCTGAATAGTGCAGTTTTAGGAAGTCCTTCAGCATGGTCATTTTAATTCAGGCAATGTGAAATTCTGCTACAGTTATCTTGACTATAAAAGCTACATGTGTGTACACTAGAACTGACTTCTCCAAATCTGAGTTAGTGTTCTTCATCCAGAGATGGGGTTGTTCCACAACTTAGTCAAGCTGTCACATACTAATTATATCTGTTTGTTGGCAAAATCAATCTCCGCTGACAGCTTTATGCCACATACAGAAAAAGCCACTGCCTAGCTCTTAAGAGCCTTTTCAGCACTGCTTCATACAACCAAAAGCTGTTTGGCCTGAATATGAATCTGCATCTTTAAAACTGCCCACACTAATTGGTATATTGAAAATAGGATGTAATCTGTATAGCCGCTTCATTAGAAAAGTTAATCATAAAGCCTAATTTTACCACATTCAAATAGTAGTTTTAGCTATATATCTTGAGTTCTTCTTCTACACACTGTGAAAAAAGATTAACCGCTTGGTTAGTGTCAAGACATCCATTTTGCAGAATTGACTCCATTTCACTTATCTTCTGTTTCTCCAACTCCTGTATCTCTTTCAGCATCTCTTTACCTTTGCCCTGCAAAAAGAAATATATTTCACTAAAAACTATACAGAGTATGTAGTGTTCAACCTAACAAAATTCTGTTTTACTGTCCTTATTTTAATCTCTTGATAGTTTCTAGGGCACAAGTTTGTGCTGGTAGAAGTTAGCACCATGACAGGTTTTCTTAGCTATCTTACCTAGTACGTAGCACTCACTTCGTCTCCCTACATCCTTGTCTGATGGATTGAAAATAAACAAAATTAAAGCTCCTCTAGGTATTTACGGCACCAAAACTTACGTGGGCATATGTCTTATTTTTTAGAACATGTATGTGTAAATAGGGAAGATGCTATGGTTAAAAGTAACCAACTACCTCCCTGCTTCACCTTTGCGTCCAGCTATCTTTGTGATCTTATTTCCTTTCCTGTCCATACCAAGCGATGACAAAAGGCATGCCCTCCTTACTGCCTAACACCGGGGTCCTGAAGAGTTTTAAGTACCTTTACCAGGAACTGCTTATATGCCTGTGGCTGCTCAAGCATTTCCCCATTATCTGCCTCGTGCAGGAGTATGTGTAGCTTGCTTCTTTGCAAGATGAGCAGGACAGATAGTTGCCTGGGGCTAGGCCTGGGAATACAGCTAAGTGCTAGTTGCAATTTTTAGTTTTTGAAACATATGCCTGCCAGATGCAAGGTGATGGGCTTCTGGTGCACTACAATGTTCTTCACAATCCATCAAAGGGCATTAAATGGTATCACATTAACAAAATGTGAGCAAGGAGCTTATATAAACCACCTGCTTGCACTGAAATCTAATTTAATCAACGTACCTCGATAGTTTCCATAACTACAGCAGCGCTTTCATGTTTTTTATAGAGCTCATGTCTTCGATCTGGCTTGTTCTGAAAACGTGGTTGCTTCTTAACTGGATCATCATGACCAAATGTAGGGGAGCTAGTTTTTAATAACTGAGTAATATTGGGCACAAAAATGAAAGGCTTGAATACAGACCTAGAAAGAGAAAATAGAACAGAGATCCTTTACTGATACAGTTTTGTTAAAATTGTTGAGTCAGTAAATCGCTGTATTTTCCCCCATTCTTCTAATTCCTTCTTTTAAGAAAGAAGTCTTAAAAAACAAACAAACAAACAAACGCCTCCTAACTGATGTTTAACTCAGTGTCACAGCAGTGTTTCACTAGGTAGGTTGGTAGATGGCATTAATGTTCTTCCTACTTTTTGATTTGTGTTTTTTCAGGGAAAAAACAAAACAAAACAAAACAAAAAGCAAAAAGGAATGTAATCGGACAAATTGCAACACTTTTCATTAGATATTTGCAACTTTTTATCCTAATTGCTTACTGCTACATCACCTCGCAGGATCTGGAGTTCCAGTAAAGAAGTGAATACATGGCAGATTAGGCTCCTGAGGCAATACAGACACCATGCTTCCAGTTGTCATAAATTCACCTTCCATATTAATGCCACTCTCTTTGTCACGAAGAATTTTCATCATTATTTCAGAAGTGATAGATCCTGTTTAAGATACGATACAATTATTTGCACACAGTGCTACTTACAATACCAACTAAATGGCACGGTCTCTACAACTGGGTGCTTTTCCTTTAATAGGCAATGCTAGTTTTAGTTTGTCCATGTTGGCAGAAAAAAAATCATCCTGACAGCATCCCTTAATATGTAACATACTTAAAAATGTTGTTGTTTTCTCCAAAATATTTATTTCAAAGAGTACCTGATAATGAGCTGTAACATTTATGACTTAGAAAAGGGGCAGGATGACAACACATGATGTTTCCCAGAAAAGTAAAATACATATGGCTAGCAAATGGCTGTTCCCACAGTAACTCTTCAGATGAAAATTAGTAGCTTGGATTAAAGGCTGAACTTTTTGAGCGCTGTGTGGAAGATAAATCACTATAATAGTTATTGGTATTTGAACACAGTTAATACCACTAGCTTCCTTTGGAAATGTAAAAATAGTTAACAACTGTGCATGGATTTTGTGTGCAACTTTGAAACGAAATGCCAAGACTGTCATTTTTTTTTTTTTTGAGAAGAAGAATCTGACCTTCCAAAGCACTTAGGCTTCAAGTTGACAATTGAAAGGATGCACTGGAGTAACAACTTGTTCTGTACTCAGAATCAACAGAAACGACAATAGTACATCCATTTGTAAAGAAGTCTTAATCAATTACCTATGTGAGGTATAGTGCTAAATGTCTCTGTGAAAATAACTCTTTCTTCTCACTTAGAGGAAACAAAACCCTTTCTACACATGCCCCTGCATTTAGTGTTCAAATGATATTGCTGTTTATATAGTGTACACTGAAGCTTAAATACTGACATGGTACCACTAGGCAATCCAATATTCTAACAGGCAGCACTTGCAGTGGTTTTCTTTTTAAATTTGGTGTACCAGTTGAACATATGCCCATGGCAGAAAAACACTAGGTCATTCGCTGTTTTTTTTTTAACTTGAAGGTATCTTCTACCATTTAATCTTTTAGTATCGCCCTCAGTGAAGTTCTAGCTGCATAAAGATTATTTTTTTTTTAACTGCCTTGCTGTTTCCTCTTAAAATAATCACTCTGCTGCTAATTCAGATGTCTCCAATATTATTTTTTTATACAGAATTCAAACTGCCTGTAGACAGGCATGCAGCACTACGTTTCAGCAAGGAAGCACTCAAGTATTCCCACAGTTGCCTGGGAAAGTCATAGAATTCAAGAAATCAGCAAGCTAGATGAATAAAACAAATTGAGAGAAGCAAGTCAGTTTGTCAACTGCAAATTGGCAACTTGTCCAGCAGGAAAGAAGGTATCGCATATTTTCCACTAGACTTTTTCATTATTCTGTATTCCTGAAATATATTCCCAGTTTTTTGAAGAATAAATAATGTTTATCTAAAAATGGTCTTCACGTGGTAGGCAGCCTGGAAAAAAAAACTGTAATGCCACTGAGTGAAAAAGCTGGGAAGGGTAGATTAAGAAACCAGTGATTTCACTGATGCTGTAAACCAAATAGCTTTTAGTTAGGGCACCTATTTAAAATAAATGTAAACAAACTGAAACCATATGAGGCTGATAACCTGAACACCTAGTGTGAGTTTTAAAATGGCTCAGGTAAATGCCTGAAAATGGGGATTTAGAATGAAAACACTGATAGAATCTCAGCATTGTTATAATACAAGTAAATACAGGTATTATGAAAATGCTTTCGATACTCGGAACCTGCAATTCCCAAAATGAATGCAGGATTTACATGATCACTAGAGCAGGACAGCAAAAGGTAATTCATTCTGGTGCATTAACTAAATGCTAAACCTGGTCTGGCAGAGCTCAGCCAAATAAATAAAAAAGCACAGGGGTGCAATGTAATTTTGGTTCAGATTAATTACTTCAAATGACCAAGTGAATACAGATGCAGCAAAAGCCTGCCTAGTGGATGCGGTTAGAATATAAGTTAATACCTTCTTTCTATAGAGGTCTGAAAAATAATAAGTTAGTGATGAGGAGCACCTGCTTAGAGTACAGAAAATTATTTTGTTCTGCTCTCAGAGTGTTTTATTAGACTACACAAGGATAGAGTAGCAGTTATAGTGAAACTACAAAGATTTAAAAACCAATCTCAAAAAATAAATGCAAGATATGTATCTGAATGTTGTGCTATTGTCTTAGGCCTATATGAATAGTACCTGACTGAAGCTGAAGTTGTTCATAAGGTTCTGTTTGTGACTGCAAACCACTGGGAGTCTGGTTTAGCCTCTGATTTTATTTCTTTTTCTTAGAGGTACAGTAATAATATATAGCCTACCAAAAAGTTTCAGAGCTAGGTCTTACGGAGTATTTAGTGGTACGGTCATAATACGACCTCTCAGTGTTGTTTCTGTAGCTGTGTGTGTTTGATATTTGACCCTTGTTTTATTTTTTCCTTATCAAAAAATTGGAAAAAATAGATAGAAGTCTTCAAGTTCAGCATTTCTCCTTTAGGCAAAAAGTTATTCTAATAAATTCTGGTTCACCAAATCATGTGGATGATTGCCCACTTCAGCTATCTACTCATTTATGATTTAAGTTAATGTAGTTCACTAAATGCTTTGCATATCTTTAAAAACAATATATTAAAAAAATTATACCTTTGTGTTTGTTCAGAAGTTTATAGCCTTCACAATATCGGCCTCTGGTTGTGGTCATTCTGGCAGTATTTACATAAGAATATGCGGCAGCGAAATCAAACTCCTTTTCCCCATCCCACCAGCCCTTGCTTTTGGCATATTCCTTCAGTTCCGGGTGTTCTCTGTCAATCTTGGTTGTGATGGAGAGCTGGTTGGAAATATTCCGTACACCTCCTGTTTGTAAGGTGAGAAAAGAATCATTTTAATACATCAAATGCTTTTTCTTGGTATTTTGTTTACAATTGGCTTACTAAAGCAAATTATGCACTGAAGAGTTTCCTCAAAGATCTATGAGTCCTGTGGTTTATTTTTGGCCCTCTCTCCCTGGCTGTATGTATCCTTCTGGTTGAAATTCTACTGCCACTCAGTTCTGACTCATCTACTTCTATTGCCAACATCGTATTTCAGCTTCTGTCCTGATCATTCCCACCTTTACATTCTTCCTCTTAGACCTCCAAAGGCATAGCTTGTCCTTCTAAATCCACTGGAAGAATCAGCCATTTCAGGGCCCAATGCACTGATCCTGTCAGTACTACCCTGTCACCAAATGAAATCGTCATTTATTACCACCGTCCTTAAGACCATACATACTGCTGTCATTCTCATTCTGACCTTCTTGTTGTCCTCTGTTTTCCAAGTGCACAAGTGGTCATCTCCGAGTCTGAAAAGGCCCCCTGTGACTCAGCTCCTCTGTGAAACTGCTAGCCACTCCACCCTGATGTGGAGGAAGCAACTAGGAAGCAACTCCTGTACATATCTAGAGGCTAGTTTGATGCCTTAATGAAACGGTAAATGAAAAGTGGAGAACTGCTAATTGTCATTGCCTTTAAAATGTGTAAAACGAAGAGCATCATCCATACCTTCTACTTTTTCTGCTGCCCAGTGTTTTCCTGATGTCTCCAGCACCCATGCTTCCTTTCTGTCAGCTATCAGAAAACTGTTATGGTATGTAAATGCCATCTGGCTCTCCATGCAGTTTCCTCCCTGTCCATATTTTTCTAGCAAATCAACTATGACAGTAAGAGCCTTTTCAGCTGTGTCCGCTCTCTCGAGTCCAAGCCTAAAACAAAAGGAAGATGTTATCTTTGGAATGATAAACTTTACATACAATTATTCAGCCTGGGTATTCAAGTTGAATTGGAATGTTATTTCTATCTGTACCTAATGCATGTATGATCAGGTGAGAGAAGGAGCAAGTCACTTAAAGGGCTTGTTTGAAGTGGGTCCTGTGTGCCCTTGAATGGGGAAAAACAACCAAATGGAAATATGGAAAGGTGGGAAGAGGGCTCCTAGGAAGCGCCTGCAAGTCCCGTGTGGGTACTGGACTGGGGGCAAACAGTACCAAGAAGAATTGACTGCCTTCCATAGGTTAACGAGTTATACTGGCACCCAGTAAGGCAGGCGCAAGGAGCTGATTTATGTGAGATGGGCGGCCAAGACTGAAATTTAAAAATATGCGTGTGAAAAATGGGGGAAATAGGAAATGAGAACCGACCCTAGAGAAAGGCCTGAACACTAGTTCCTGAAGTCCAGCTGTGCTCTACTGGAAAGTCTTGTTTCAGTTTATACTAAAACTTTGTAGAGAGGAAAACCATTTGATGATTTCCTTGACAGATTCTGTTTTAGCACTCTCACGGGCTCCCAGCTCCTGGCAGAGCTCTAACTCCTGTGCCAAGAAAGACTTATTTTCAAGCACGGCCGGAACAGCAGTAGAGGCAGCCGTGCCTTCTGACAGCGAAAGCACCCATTTCCCCAGGTAACTCAACACAAGGGCTTCAAAATGAGAAGGGCGGATTCGGCGCCGTTTACCAACAGAGCCCGTGCCAACCTGACGAGGTCCATGCCGAGGAGCGCTTCGTCGCCGCCCACCTCCTCTCTCCCCCACACGGCTTCGTTCCCGATGCAGACGCCGTGCTCGTTGGCGCCCATCTCGGCGCCCCAGAGCCAGGCGGGCCGGCTCAGCACCACGGCGTGCGTCCTCTCCGCCTGCGCCACCCTCACGTACGTGCACTGCCGGGGGCGGGAGCACACCACACGTTACCGTCCGCCAACCTCCGCCCCCCCCCCTTGATTAACCCGCCAGAGCGCGGGCTAAAAATACATAGAAAATGGGACGAGAGGGGTTGTTTTGTTTTGTTTTGTTTGTTTGTTTGTCCTCACCTCCAGCGTGGCGCCGGGCTCGTGGTCGGCGGCCGGGAAGTACACCACCTCCTGCACCTCCTCCGCCGGCCGGTCCGAGTTCTTCCCGAAGACGACGCGACCCCCCGCCGCGGCGGGCGGCAGCGCCACAAAGGTGTCGCAGGAGCGGGGCGGCGGGCGGGGGGACATGCTGGCGGCGGCGGCGGTTCCCCGGGGCCCGGCGGAGGCGGCGGCGGCNAAAGGTGAGGGGGAGGCGGGTCGGGCCGGGCCGGGCCGGGCCGGGCCGGCGGCCGGAGCCCGGAGCCGTTGTTGTGGGCTGAGGCGCCGCAGGCCCTCAGCCGGTCGGTCGGTCGGTCAGGCCGCGTCCGCCGCGCAGCGGGGGAGCCCGGGGGGACTGGGACGGGGCCCGGCGGCGTCCCGGGGGGGGTTGACGGGCTCCCGGTACCGCAGCGGCGTGAGCAGGGCATGGCGGCCGTCCGGCGGTGGGACCGGGGCCGGAGCAAGGGGGTGGTGGCGGCGAAGAGGCAGGGAAAAAAGTTAAATACTTAAAGCTTCAGGTTTGCTTGCTCGTAGGTGTGTATAACTATGGCCTTTTCCTGGCTCCAGCTTTTCAACACCTGGTTATCTGGATAAACAGGCACCGTACGCCGTCCGGGAGAACCCCCACCTGTCCCGGTGTGCCCGTGTTTTCCCAATATTTCACACCTGCCTTAACCGGGTTCCAGGTCTTTCTTCCCCAAAACCGCGCCAATTCCAGGACCTCCCGAGAGAAGCGGAGATTTGGGGTCTGGTGAGACTTAGGTGTGGAAGTGTCGTGGCGGGGAAGACAGTGGCGCACCCAGGGTGTTTCCTGAGCCTGCTTTTCCCTTTGCATTACTAAGCTTTCCCTTGTCTTTTCAGTTCTTAAACGTTGTTGGAGTTGCAGCTTGTCAAAATTACTGCTTGTGTGAAGTCCATTTGTTGAAATGCTGGATGAAAATAATATCGTTTATGTTTAGAATGGGAATTTTCCCTTGTTAAGTATTTTCAATAAATTAAACCATTAAGTATTTGTACATGAATACACTTCGCAGTAGTTTTTGTGTTTGTTTAAAGTAGAAACTTACATGTTTTGACTAGGTATGGATGGCGGAACAGAAAATATCATATGATAAGAAGAAACAAGAAGAATTAATGCAACAGTATCTTAAAGAACAGGAATCCTATGATAATAGGTGAGAGTTGGCATAAGATCACATACTTCCTCCTGCTGTCTCTTGTTCTCGTGGCAGTGAAGGACATCTCATTGTGACTTATTTGAAATACTGTCTCCCACTGACCGTAGGAGAGGACAGCAACTCATACATTGATATTTGATTAAGCAGAGGTCACAATAACTTCTTTAAAATGGCTTGTGTGTGTCATGTAATTGATTTCAAAATATGTTACGTTGCACAGGAACAGCAGGTAAACTTGTATAGCAACATACTTAGATCATACAGAAATCTGTCCTCCATAATTCTGTGGACACAGAGTTATGTTTCAGTTGTGACTGAAACGTGTGATTTTTGGTACACAATGGGGCATGCAAAAGTATTGACTGGTCTCTCAGGTTTTTTGATATTCAACTTCTGGTATTCAAATTAACAAATGAAAAAAATATGCCAGTTGTTATCACAATTTCCTGCCGNTTTTTTTTTTTTTTTAAGTAAGTAATGCCAAAGTGAACGTTTTGTATGTAACACCCCAAACTCTGTCCTTTTTATTTAGATTGCTTATGGGTGATGAGCGTGTGAAGAATGGTCTGAATTTCATGTATGAGGCCCCACCTGGAGCAAAGAAAGGTATTCTGGTTTCCTGATCGTGGGCAGACAGTAATGCAAAGCTAAAAACCTTCTGAAGAAACAAGGATAGTGTCTTTTATTTTAAAATTATGTATTCATAGTGAGGTAATGCTAGAAGGTATGGCTTTTAGTTCTTCCTATGTGAATATGCAGAGATTTATAGTATGTAATAATTTTGATCTCGCACTATTTTAATTTCTTTCAAACGGAGAATGGTTAGGGTTGTTTGGCCTTTTTTTTTAAACAACAGTTCAGTGTGAAGGGAAGACCAGATAAAATATATTTCCTGGCAACAGCAGAAATTCTGTCCTTAAGCAAAGGTGTTTCTTTAGCCAATTATAAAGCCATTGGATGAGGAGGATTAGAGATGATGACCAAGGCGATGACAGACAACACAAACTTGTATTTTGGCCTACTCTCCTTTTTAAAAATAGCAAGGTCACTTTTGCTTAAAAATTCTGCCCATAATTCAGCTTGATGCATGTCAGGCATAGGAAATACCAAAACAAGAAGTTGAATTAGTGGAAGTTTTATAAATAGTAAATACTGAGAATCTGTAGTCAAAAGTGCTGGTGGGTCTGACTATGACAGTATTTAGTAGATTCATAAAGAGAAGTTACTACGTACCTGGTGGATACTCATATCAGTCATTTAATTTTAGCAAAATCTGAAAATGAGTACAGAACTAAGAAAACATACTTGCTTTAAAATAAAACTTGTTCCCTTTAAAATGCATCTTTCTCATTTGCATGAAAACCCTTGAAAATACTTGGATGGGTTCATTCTTCTAGAGCAAATTTTGCAATTATTTAAGTTTTGAAGCTCTTAAAGTAATCCCTTAAGCTTAGAGCAAATGCAATTTTAAACTAGTAATTTATGCTAAAAAATCTCTTTTTTTTTTTTTAGATTTTAAAATTAAGTATTGTTGCTACTTTTGCAAAAAAAATTGAAGTGTTTTGTATTTGTGTATCAAATCAATGTGTAGTTTAAAAGATGATTCTGGTTTTACAAGATTTGTAACCACATACTAGAGGCTGTTTATTTGTATGTGCGCTCTATTTAAATAAAGTTACTTTCTGAGTATTTGCACTATTAATATAAAGCATAAAATGTTTTGTCTCCAGCTTAGACACCAGCTCTATTTTAGATGTATAATTAATATATCATTTCTTTTCTTTCCATGATTTCTGAAAATTCAAAGAGGAAACTAAAGAGGTATTTCATTACATCATTTCTTTACGTTTTCTTACTACTTACTTAAAATGTATTTAAAAAATTTCAAACTTAACATGCTTTCTGTTTTATAGCAAGAAGGGGAGACTGAATACAAATTTGAATGGCAAAAAGTCGCCCCTCGAGAAAAGTAAGATGTCTGGATTTTATCAGAATTTTTTTTTTTCTACTTACTTATTTTTCATATCCTTTTCTTTTTTTTTTTTTTTNCCATTTTGTTTTTGAGCAGGTCACTTGAGTAATCCTGTCATGTCCTGGGAGTTAATTAGTAAAACCTGTAAACCTGGAACTGTTTCCTTGAGCAACTTAGTTTTTGTTTGAATTTTGGATCCATATTTAAAACACTTTAAAACTAATGTTTACCAGAAGTATATCTCTGAAATGGATACACACTTAACAATAAAAGGTAGTTTTGTATATGATGGTTTTTAAAAAAACAGTGAATTGAGTATATGTTTTCTCTTGTGTTTGTGTAACAGATATGCTAAGGATGATATGAATATCAGAGATCAGCCATTTGGTATCCAGGCAAGTTACATAAATTTCACTCTGTGGATGTCTTGGGTATATTTCAAATATTATCTAACTGCAGAACACTCACATGGACTCTCTTAATTTTATCATCTGTTTCTCAGTGAGTTTAAAAGCTTCTCTTATGCCTAATAACATAGACATTTCTGTAAATGGTAAGTTGTATTATTAACTAAATTATGTCAATTTTTTTTTCCTTTTAGGTGCGGAATGTGAGATGTATTAAATGCCACAAGTGGGGACATGTAAACACTGATCGAGAATGTCCCTTATTTGGCCTTTCTGGAATTAATGCGAGTTCAGTCGCCAGTGATGGTTCAGGTAGGCAGTAAATATCTTTTAAAGGTGCTGGTTTGATATTTTGGGGGAGCTCATCATGTTTAATTTTAGAAGGTTTAAGTTTATCATATTTCAAAGAGTTGATGAAATGGGGAAAACGCTTCTTTATTCCAAATGTAGGATCCACAATTTCAATGTAGTTATTCCAAATTACAGGGACTTAATTTTCTAATTAGTAATATGTTTTAAAAAGATTCCGTAATGACTGTTGCTTTGATTCTATCTGTGGCAAAAGTGCAGAAGCTGCAATGAGATTTGTTTATATCATAATGACTATATTTGTGTCACCAAAAAAAAATTAACATAATGGATTGTCAAAGACCATCCCAGTTCAGATTCAGGCAAACTGCTTGGAAAAACTGGATTATATCAGTGTATCTCTGTTAATCATTTGGAAAAAAAGAGAGGTTTAGGGGTTTTTTTAATATATGTAATTGTGCTTCTGTAAGTGGACAAGCAATTGAAATCTAGATTCCCAAACGTCTGCTTTCCTTTCAGCTGGCTTCTTGTTGCTTCTTGAACTACAATTTTTTTCCCTATTAGCTTTCCTGTTACTTGATGTCACACAGCATTTAGTGTTAGATGAGGTTTAAAGAAGTGGATATAAACATTCAAATTGAATAATTTTTTGATATGCAATACTTTGTTTTCTGTAAGTTGACCCAAGTTTTTAACACTTAAGATTCTTAATATTCTGCCACATTAAAGAAACACCTGGTAACGTGGGTGAGTCTTCAGACTTGCTGTACTGTGCTTCAAGATCATGTGCCATGTTGTATATTCAGTTTTGCAGGGATACAATTGTAATTGCACACTTAATAACATCTGGTTTTCTTCCGTCTTCCTCAAGTTATCTATTTTATGTAGTAGCTCTTGGTTTTATTACATATTTAGCCTACCAACAATCTTGCTTTTCAGCATTAGATCGCTTAGATATGTCATCTCTTTGAGATGAGGCCTGGCACTTTCTGGTGATTATACCATTGTTTTAGCTGTCCTGTAGTTGACATTCTCAGCCTTTCTGTTCAGTAGTTTATAACATTAAAACATTTTCTTGCCTCATTCTTACCTTAGAAGAAATTGTGCTTGAGCATTTGGTGGTGGTAGAATTATATTGTGCAGCTCTTACACGTCAGATACGCTTTTGTGCTGCAGAACTCGCTTCCACATACTCCTGCCCCAGTTCAAATGATGTGAGTAAATTTTAGGAGTGTTTGACTGGCAAAGCAGAAACACGCTTGCACAAACTTGAAAATGGACTCCTCATTATTTGTAACAGTGTAATATGGACACTTTGCAGTGTCAATATAAAAGTGCTTGTTTCAAACCTAACATAACTGAACTGTCTAGGTGTAGGCAACGTTTGACTGCTGTGGGTGTTTCCTAGTCAGAGATGTTCTCTGGGTAGCTTTCCAAACCGTCTTTCTAAGCCTAAAGAGAAAGATTTAGTACATATGGTGAATTTTGCATGAAGGAAAGTGCTGTAAAATTACATAGGTGTTCTCAGACCCTGCCAATGCCCTCTCATTTTCAACTCTGGAACTTAGAAGACAGCATGCTATGCTGAGCATTTTTTTATAGGTTGAGGAAGGATTTCAGGGAGTAGGGGTGGGCGACAGATCAGGGTTTGTATATATAATTTGTACGACACTGTTCTTGGATTTGAATAGTCAGCTGTAATGATACTGGTACTTTTTCTTTCTTTCAGAGAAACTATATGTAAAAACACTGTAGGTAAAGTTTAAAACAACTTGAAGTTCTTGATTTTAATAGCAGATACAAGGCTTATAGCAAGAGGTAGTATCATTAATTAGATCATCAGATAAAAGGTTGTCTGCTTTTTCTAACCTCAGGAATACAATCCTTTCATCAACTTTTCTAAAACTTCATCTGATTTAATAACAAGCTAAATTACACTCCATTGACGACTTCTGGAAATTCCATGCATGTAAATGAAGCACTACAGTTAAGTGAGATCACAAGTTATTGAATTCACTGATTTTCTTAAGGCTCATAATTCATCCACATGGCTTGTTAAAGCTTACATCACACGTTTAAAAAAACAAAACCAAAAAAAACCCAACTCAAATGAAAAACAACAACTGATTTGTTTTAACTAAACCCTGACACCAGTCCTGTGTTGGCTGGGATGGGAGTAAGTAATTATCTTTGCATTTCTGAGAGTTCTACCCAGTTGTTGCAGTGCTCCAGATCTGCAGTTAGCTCTGTAAAATTAACCTACACTGAGAGTAAAACAGTGTTTCTACATTTCCTAACAAGACACTGCAACATTAAAAAGACAAATTCTGTGATGTTCTGATCAACACCCCCAACAATATAATCTTCTCTTGACTGTTTCTCTTTATGGCTCTGTTTCCTCTCATTACGTCTATTTAATGCTTTGTTACTAGCCCTAATGTTGAATCTGTATCCACCTCTAAGAACCTTCTTCTGTTCCTCTGTACAACACAACTCAAGCTCTGCTTCTTCCTGCTTCTCTTTATCAGTAATTGCATGCACTCCTAAGCTGCTTTTATGTTTCTAAATGAAATTGCACATTATTTTCTGATTATTGTATAGTACTGCAAAAATGTCCGTTGCCACACTGTTCTTATTTAGATTGGCTAGAACTGCAGAAAAGACTGCTTTGTAAGGTACAGAGAGTTTTTATGAAATCATCTTTTTATGCAAGCTTTCTGTGTTTCATGAACTGATGATTAGGTTTAAAAGAAAAAATAACCAAAAGCACTTGCATTGCTTCCCACACACACACCACCATGTATCACAAGTAAGTGTCTCCTCGTGCTTAGAAAGCTGGTAAAAATCATGTACATGGTCCAAAGTGTTCATTTATTCAGATTGTCCACACCAAAAAAAAAAAAAAAGTACAAACCCACTTAGCTTCCAAGGTCTGAACTCCAACGTACAATTTTCAGAAGCTGTCTGTTTGTTTCCAGAATGCAGAAGAAAATATGTGCCTCTGAAGAGAACAATAAATAGGGACTTCAAGGGTAGGGAGTGATTGCTTATTGTATACAGCAAGTCTGGAATGTGTATTTCATTTATTTGACTGGTTTTTTTAATAGCTAAATGTGTAAAATATATGTTTGCAACCAGCTCTCCAGAAAGAGTTGAAAAATGCTGGGCTAAATTATTAGAGCAAATAATACTTTTAACAGTCAGGAAGTAGTTCCATATGTGGAAAGTCATCCTTGAAAGCTTGTTCCCAGCTTGTGTGTCAGGAAATTGAAATATAAATATTGTCTCATAAATTAAAGGGTACGTCTGAGAAATACAGATATAATAAGAAATAAAGGTGAAACCACAACAAAATTTTAGTACAATAGTGAATATACCAGGACTCAGATTAGTTTATTAAAATAATTGTATTAGAAGGACTAAACTTTTTTTCAAATCATTGAAACTTTTTTTTTTAAAAGAGCAAATCTTTGGAATTTTTTTATAAAGTCTTTGAAAAGAGCTCTATTGCTTTGAAGTGATTTGCTTGGTAGCGCTTTATTTCCTCTGATTTATAGTCTTTTCGTGCTAATAAAAGATGGTCTTACATCCTTGCAAACCGAACTGAATAATTTTTTCTAGGCAGTGTGGGTAGTTACACTAGCTAAATTTCGGTTAGGATTCTTCAAGCTTTGAAAATACTGTCCCTTGTTAGAGCACACCATGCATCAGCACAGTGTTGGAAGACGCTACTCCATGTACTGTAGAGCATCCTGGCTGGTAATGAATCTCTGAGCAATCAGTGCTGGGGAACCCTTGACCTCACAGTTCTGAATCTGATATTCTAAGGACACTGGCATCACTCATTTCTGCAGAAGTGGCTTTTAAGAAATGGTCTGGCTTCCCTGTAGGAGACTTTTAGCAGGCCTTGTTCTTCTGAACCTTGTTGTTCTTCTGCTTTAGAGAAGCACACTTAACACACAGGGAAATAGATGACTTTGTTTTGTTCACTGCTGTCTTTATGCATTTACCCAAATATGTTTCTATCCACAGAACAGTAACGGTAGAAGCTTCATATGCTCTGCTGTAAAGAAGGACTGAAACATCTCATACATAAAAGTTTAGGAACCACAGGAGAAGTTTATTATATACAATTAGATTCATGACTGAATTCCGTCATGTATTAACTTTTGAAGTCTTTAAAAATCCCTAGTGTAGAATGGTAACTTCTCTCAGGAACATTACTGAACAGAGTTAATTAACCTGGAAAGGAAACAGGGTGATTTAGCACAGGTAGGCAGCTCAGCCCCACATAGCGCTTGCTTACTCCCCACCAGTGGGATGGGGGAGAGAATTAGAGGGGTGAAAGTGAGAGAACTCGTGGGTTGAGATAAAGATGGTTTAATAAGTAAAGCAAAAGCCGTGCACGCAAGCAAAGCAAAACAAGGAATTCATTCACTGCTTTCCATGAGTAGGCAGGTGTTCAGCCATCCCCAGGAAAGCAGGGCTCCATCGTTGTAATGGTTACTTGGGAAGACAAAACACCATAACTCCAAACTTCCCCCCCCCCCCATTCCTCCTCCTTCATCAGCTTTATATGCTGAGCATGACGTCGTATGATATGGGGTATCTCTTTGGTCACTTGGCTTCAGCTGTCCTGGCTGTGTCCCCTCCCAACTTTTTGTGCACCCCAACCTACTTGCTGGTGGGGCAGTGTGGGAAGCAGAAAATGCCTTGATGCTGTGCAAGCACTGTGCAGCAGTAACTAAAATATCGCTGTGTTATCAACACACTTTTGGTCATAAACCCAAAACATAGACTCCATACAAGCTGCTATGAATAAAATTAACTTTATCCTAGCCAAAACCAGTACAAACAGTGGTAGCCACAGTATTGCTAACAAATCAGATCTTTATGCATGTATAAGGGATTGGCGCTTACCTAATTTGAAGGATATTTTCATCTTTCTCCTCGGTCAAAAGCAAAAGCTTTTGACAGAAAATGAGGGTAAAAAAATTGTTTTATTAGGATAACCAAATTACTGAGTTAAAAACAGCAAGAGCAGCCTTTCCTCATCCTTCCCTTTCTTCCTCCAAAAACTAGTCCTTCAAAGGTCTTCGTTGAATGGTGACTTCAATTTAATAAAAGCCCAGGGGGTAATGTATATTTTTTTTTAATGCCCAAATTGGTGAGTTTCAGTAGGATGTAAACTTTTTTTCATTCAAATAAGGAGTCTAAGTAATGCAGAAGCAGTTTTATCCAAATGAGTAGGTCGTGCTAAAGGGAAAGAAATAGCACGTGAACACAACAGTGAATGAGTGCTTCATATTGTGTTCCACCAAAAAGCAAAGGTGCTGCATTTCAACATTTCTTGATATTTTGTTGACAGAAATTTTCCAGAATAGTCAGCTGTTAGAAGGTGCTTCAAAAAAAAAAAATCCATTTTTATTCTTCAGATATTTGAGGACTATATACTTTTAATTGTCATTATTTCCTTTGACACTATCTAAATGATGTATCTCAACACACAAAGAAAATATTCAAGATCACTGATACAAATTCAGTTTGTGTTTTGTTCTAATTTTTTCCTTCTTCAGAAAGAGAGCAAAACAAAATGTTTTATTTGGGCTCAGACTATGTTTTTCATCCTCGGAGGAAATGTTTGAGTTAAAATGAATGAAAATGAACCTCCTATGTCTGATTTAGTTGCATTATCTAAAATTCTTGCTCTGTTTGTGAGAAAAAAAGAACTGTTGATTCACTATGCACAATTTTTTTTCACATCATAAAATAACCACCAATATAGGTTTTTTCTTTCTCGTAAATTCTATAAGCAGTGATTCTCTTATTTCAGCAGAAGGATACTTGTCTTTGAATCTTATGTGAGGACTGCATTGTAATCTTCCCCTTTGCACATAAACTGATGGGCAATTGCTGTTTTGGATTCGGTGTTGAATATCTTGTATGCAAAGACCAGTCGTGGACTTCGGTTTACTCCGGTGCAACCACGGCAGGGCGAGAGCGTGTCTGTGGCACAGAACTGTGTTCTGTGAGAGAAGACTGCTGTCTTTCAAGATCTGACATGTACTGCAGCGCTCCAGCAAACAAAAATAATTACAATCAGTACCTTAACTTAGGCATGGTGGCCTGGTTATTTTACTTCTGGGACTATTTTACTAATCTAGCTGGTAATTCATACAAAAAAAATAATAATCTTACCATTAAAAAAGGGCCTATTGAATAATATCTCACCAGTGAATAGAGATTATTTTTGCAATAAGGCAATTTCAGTGGATGTGGTTATCATGGGATAATCACACCCCTGGGGTACAGCCTTGTCTGTAATCTCCCAGGAGTGTAATTATTTCATGATAACTGCACCCCCTGGTGTTGCATTATTTCCATTATGAAATTCTTAGTTTTAAATATAAAGTAACTTTCTTTGATCACTGGAAACTGCGAAGTAGTGTTAGAATGTTCCAGCTGTGAGGCTTACGGAGACCAACTTATAAGATTTACTTCTCCTTTACAAAGCTAAATTAGGCAATCAAAATGCTTCTTTGGGCTAAACTGATTTACAGGGTTTTTTACTGATAAAATCCTAACTTTCAAAGTTCAGACAAGATGAAAATATCACTTGTGGTTCTGACTTAATGTGCCACTGTGTATATATGCATGTATAAAATATGTAATATATACCAGCAAAAAAAGCAGGTTACTAGCATCTAAAAGCTTCCCGGTTTTTACAAAGCTTTTTCTATCATTAACCAGCAACATCTGTTAATTTTTTTTTTTGTGCTTTTCAGTGCTTTTTTTTTGTGAAGCCTGAAAAGCCTTTGACTTCATTAGAACAGAACTAGTAGGTTTTCTGTGAAAAGTGTTTTGAACTAATACTGTTCTTTTACTTCAAAATTGTCTGCAGCTTTCTTGGTCAGGTGAAGTTAGGACAAACTAAATACCTCTTTTTTTTCCTGTTTTTTTCTCTTCCGTTTTTTTTTTTCCTGCAAGCAATCTGTCTTGCTCACTTGCTTACTAAAAAACTATGAATGCTTACAACTTTTATCATATGTTTTTAGATCGAATAACTTGCTAGGAATCTATTACTATCTTAAGAAATAAGGCTAGTGTCTCAAGTGGGTAGGTAATTTTATGAATAGTGTAGTTTGAAGTGGGATGCTGAGATTAAAAAAGGTTCTTATGCTCTTGGCCTGTGAAACCTAAGCCTGGAGAGTGCTGGGCATCCCTCTCTGCTATGGACTACTTCAAATGTTTTACAGCCGATTGGCTCCATATGTGATCCATCCAGCGAAATTACCAAGAAGAAAGAGAGTAGTGTAGAGTGATTCCGTGATTCCACGTTGTGGAAAATTCAGGCAAATAATGGTAAAAATGTAATTGAGCAACATGTGCATGTATCTAGTGTCTTATAGTCTACCAAGATAAATTCTAGGTATGTCTATGCAAATGCAGCCTTCTAAAAATGCAATATCAGCTCCTGGAGTTTGTGCCTTCTCTGTTCATTGCTTGAGTGCCCGTAAACTAGTTGTGGTTGTGGTTTCCATCAGTCTATCGCTTAGTGTGTTCAACTGTTCTTTAGCTTTTGGGTGAAATTCCTTTCGTCAGTAATCACTGAAATTATCAGTCATATGGAGGCAGCAAAAAAGGAAACCTATGTATATGTTGTATTATGTCTATATCTCACTGCATTTTTTTGGTGACAAATATGGTACTTTTTTGTTTCCCAATGGATAAAAATCTGCATTCTATCGGGAATGCGGGAATTTATTTAAGTGTTCTCTTGAATCTATTATAACAAAGAAAAGGTATTTGAATATGTTAACTGTGAATATTTGTAGAAATGGTGACCTGAAGAAACATAACGTCTATGAAACCTTTCTTTAAGATCTGCAGCTGAGACCTTTGATTGTGAACAGTAGGAACCTTAACTAAATCTTCACATAGTTTAAGAACTGTCACATTTTAGAATAATCCTCCATTTATGTTTCAGAAGCCTCTATATTTGGTGTGAATGCATAAAATACAGATTTCTATTAGAAGTCTTGTGCTTGGCATTTAAGCAATAAGTATGGACTCCTATAGCAGTTTGATAATGTTAAATGGTTTTTACTACTCAAAAAAAGTAAAAATGAAACTTGGGTTTCTCTGAAATACCCTATGACAAAAGCATGGCGAATTGTACTGAAATTCTGTGCTAAAGTGTTAAATTCAGTTAAACTACAGACTCTCTGTAGAAGATCTAATTAAAAGCCAGAGTTTTTTTTTTTATTCATTGATTTCTCTCAATGCCAACTGCAGCAGTTGCTTTGAAGTGTAAATATGGTCTGAATGCAGTCATCTCTGAAATAGATGGGAAAATTATCAGTAAAAAATGATCAATTCTGAATTAGTGGAGCCAGCATAAATTTTCTACATTCTTCATGACCAGGATCGTGATCACATAATTTTGATAATAGCTCTTTGTCCTTTAGATAAATAAGTGACCACTCTTATCTCTGTCACAACCGCAATAAAAGTTCACAGATGATACAGTGTGATTAGGCTCAGTCTGTCATTTTTTTCCATTTTTGTTCAATTTCCTTTGAAGCCGTATTAAAAAAAAAAAAAGTCTGGAGAGCACAAAAAAGTATATGGATGTATTGACAAAACTGTCTGCTAAATTTAAAGTTAGTTTCTCTATTAAAGCAAAGCTTGAAAAGCCTCGTATCATATGTTACACCTTTGCTACCACCCAGAGAAGACAACATTCTGAATTCAGGGTATATTCATCCTTCATGTGATTGTGTGCTAAACAGCAACCCACCGGCAGAATGGTTTTCTAAAACCTAGTTAATGTGAAAGAGCTGGTTTTGTACTCCCTGGAGTATGTATGTATGTATTTATTTTTCCACAGCAGAGCATAGCTTTAGTATCACTGTCACTTAGGAAATCAAATTTCAGTTTGGAAGAGTTATGGCCTCATGTTGTCCAAAATACATATAAGTCAGAACGAAGACAATATGCTTTAGGCCTACTTTGCTAACAAAAAAATCTGTGGTAATAAAGGATAAGCCTTGAAAGTATCGTGTCTTTGATCCATAAATTAATTTTTAAACATGGTAGAGTGGAGTATACTAGGTGTGACATATACTGACAAATTGGTAGCAGATGTGCCAGTGTCCTTTGTTTACATTTATGTTCATGTAAATTATCTCTTTATTACCAAGTCAGGAGAAATCTGATGGTATGATAAACAGTGATATTTTTAGATTAAAATGATCACATCTGTAAACTAAAATATGTCTCACAGCAGAACACCTTCTCAGGAAGGGGAAGCTCTAGAAAAGCCCTATTCTAAGTAATCTATTTTGATGATACACAAAATGAGCATTAGTTAAAATAAAGGTTAAACAGTTGTAATTGAAATGACACCATGAAGAATCTACTGTCTTTTGCAGTAACTTTCTTATTTCATTTCATAACAAAACATAGCAGCAGCAGCAGCAGTACAACTGGTTACAGTAATTTCCCCTGCCACAGGTGGGAATAGGGGTTACGCTATTACTGCTTCTTATCTCTTTGCTTTCCGTATCTATTCCACAACAAAAATTCATTTAAAACTTAATTGATTGCAAAGAATAATTCGGTTTGCTCATCTGCACTGGTGACAGCAGTGAAAGCTTTTATCGATAAATTGAGCAGATACTGTCAAGTCTATGCATCATGAGCAGATAGAAGTAAAACTGCTGGTTTTGGTGATACTGGCAATCATAACATTATGGTCTGTCCTTACTGCCACTGAAACTGTTGCAGAAAAAGTGGTATTTAATCACAATCGTTATGAAAAGAGGTTTTAGCATACTGTTCTCTAATATTGGGTAATTTGAAAAACGTGCTTTAGACGTTTTAATGGAGGCCTGCTAGATGGTGTGTTACAGCGAGCATTGTTCTCCTAAGAGGAGTCCTGTGCCCGTGCCTCTTAGAGGAAACATTCTGGCAACGACAGAGTGTTACATACACTCTGCATTTGTAGCTTCAGGAGAGAAGTACAAGACAAAATTGAAAATGAATTGTAGCTATAGGTTTCTCTTGTTTCAGGGCCAGGAGTGGGGTTAGTAAAGCGGGGTGGGAGAGCTTGCTGCAAACTAGGCATTTAAGTAATTGAAATCCAGAATTATATTTTTCCCCCTGGTTGTTTAATAGAAGCAGAATTTATTCTGTTAAATTCATCTCAGTTAAGTGTGATAAGAGATTGGAGTGCTTTTTGTTATAAAAAAGCAAATTGACAATATGTTGTAGAAATCCTAGTATGATATATATCTTCTGCAATCCGGTATAATTGATGCTCCTGTAGGCTTCAGAAAAATTCTATTTACAGCTCTTCTGTTTATTTAATTTTACGAATATTATAAAGATGCACCAGCAGCTGTCAAGCTAATGTTGCACTCAGGTTGTACTTTGTGAAGACTGAAATCCTTCTTTTCACACTTTATTGAATGGTTTGAGTTTCCAGATATGTGCCCCAACTCTTTGAGTCAACTGAGCTATCTGGATTTTTTTCCTTAAATAGTATCTTAAACAGAAGATAACAGAGAGAATTAATGCAGCAAGAACTTCTGTGGGAAGTAAGAAGCAGGAAGAAACTGTAGTCTGTTTGCTTGACAACACTATTTCTTGAGAATTATAAAGACCATGAAAAAATATTTAAAAAATCCTTTAGTGGGTCTTTAAGTATGGAGTCTCTTTTGTGCAAGCCCTGAATATAATTTTAAGTACCTGTAGCTGTAGAAAACTTAACAAGTTGTCAGTTGTCTTAGTGCACAAAAATAAGGATGATATCAGCATGCAATTAATTCCACTATATGATAAAAAGCTTTTCCGAGACTATGAATTAATTTTAAAGCCGATAAGTGTTTTAGTTTAAAACAAGTGTCATCTGGAAAAGTTTTAAAGGTTTTTTTCTTTCCTTTTTTTCCCTATCAAAATGTAAATTCCAGAAAATAAGCTTGACAGTCATATTCAAAAATAGCAAGGTACTGTATTTGACTTGTTTCAGAAAGAATAAGAAACAGATGATGAAACATGGTAACTTTGAACTTATTTTTAGTTTGCTGATGGATGAATGCTGAGAGACTAGTTGTTAGAAGTTGTAGCAATCAGCTATTTTTACAGGATTCCTGTACCTAACATTCTGTCAACTCATGGCATAATGGCATCTCTAGGTGTTTTCACCTGTATGAGATCACGCAGGTAGCTTCTTCACAGACTGTCTTACAAGTCCATAAGGAATGCATATATGAGGACATCAGTTTTCATAGTACAGAAGGTATTTTTCTATGCCTGATATAGGAGTGATTTTTTGCAAGTTGATCGGCGCTGTTCAGGAATACTTGGCTAACATCAGTTCCCAAGATTTTAGCCAACTGAGAGCCTCTCAGCTCAATCTTACTGTCTGTCTGTTTTACAGTTTATGACTTAATTGGAACTTAACCAGATGAAGATATATAGCTGTCAGCTATACTTAGTACTATTTTGTCAGAAGATCTCAGAGGGTGATGATGAAAGTGTAGTCATAAGCCAAAGACAGGCTGAAAAGGTCCTGGTTTGAGGTAAAACAGGACCAACTTTCTTTTCAGTAATTTTACTTTTCAGTTAAGCCTCTTCTAACTCTCTGAAATTAACGGCATATTCTTCAGGCAGTGTCTCCTACCAGCCTGATGTTTATGGTAGATACCGAGGAATGGTATGCAGAGAGGCTCCTGCTGATACTTATTGCTGTAACAGCTGAGGCCAGCTAACTTTGTTGTATGCCACGTTGGAGGGTCGGAAGTGTGAGAGCGTAGAGGGGTCCCACCTGCGGGGAGGAGCAGACAAGACAGGTGACCCAAAACTGACCAACAGGGTGTTCCATCCCATCTGCCTCATGCTCAGTATAAAAGCTGAGAGATCAAAGGGGTCAGGCTCTTTCTTCAGTGGAACAGACTGAAGAACAGATTTAATCCTGATCTGTGGGTTCCTAAATCCAGATCTGGAATCCAGTTCCCATCCGTCGCTGAGTCCAGTTTGGGACTTTCCCAGTGCCTGCTGGTAATGCGATTGTCATCCTGGCAGCTCAATAAGGGTTGTATGTATTGTATATATGTCATTACTTTCTTATTATTATCTTTTCTTTTTATTATTTTATTATTAGTATTTTGTTCAAGTAGTTTAGTTTCTTTTCAACTTGTAAGTCTCCTTTCTCTTGTTTTCTCTCTCTCCTTCTCTGAAAGGAGAGAGGTTAAAGAGAGCATCTGTCATTCATTTCAGTGGCCAGTCCAGCCCAAACCATGACACTTACCAGGCAAACCAAGTTTGATCACGCTGGGCATAGTCGCATCTCCAGCAAGCAGAACTCCACAATCAATTCACACCAAATTAAGGAAGAGGCCCTCTACCAGCCAGTATAGTGGTGGCTTCAAGATTTAAGCTTTAGCTCCTGAATAAGTAAGCCAAGGACACATCTGCGAATTTGAGTTTTTCAAACCTCTCTTAAGTGAGGTTCAGTGGGGTTTCTTTTACAGTTTTTTATCTCCCTGGCTTATATGAGTCAGGAGAAATCCCCTACTTAATTTTATAGTGTGGAAATGGGAATGTGATTGTTTACTCACACATTTAGGCATCTACATCTTTTAAGACTGTGTGAAGAAGCAGCTCAAAAAGAAGTGTGTTACAATCCTCAGTGCTGTCACATAAGATAGCTGTGCCAAGGAATCCTGGGAGACCTCAAACTGTCACTGATATTTCAAAGAAAATCAGATCTGCTTATCAAAATCATTAAAGTTAATCATGTTGAGGCATGGGTGGGAAAAGAAAGTCACCAAACATTTGATTTCTTTGATTCCAAGCAAAGGAGTTTAATTATGAGAATAAAAATTTTCTTGATTCTTCTTGTTGTGTTGCGGAAAGTAGGTAGTAATGGAGGTTTGCTATTAAGCTGTGCAGCCATTGTCAGATATAATGTCTTAATTGAACTTCTCGGCCTGGACTTGTAACCAAATAGAAAACAATCTCTTTAGACTTCCCCAATCAGATATGTTTTCTCCCTACTGTGGTCTGGCATTGCTACTTGAACAAAGGTAGCGATGCAGCCTGGCTGTCATTGGGCAGCAGAACTTCTGAGAAGTTCAGTGGCATCAGAAAAAAAAGTGCAAGCACATTCACCTATGTCGTCCTCAAAAAATGTTAATGTGTTTTAAACTGCAAAGATCACACACTGCACGGGAGTCTTCCAGAGTCAACCGTAGTGGACAGCATGCTTGTGGCATGCCTGCCTGGAGTCTGCACGCAGAAGGGTTATGAAATGGGACTGTGTTTTGACTCTACTTTCATTTATGGGGTTGTTTTATTTTCTGAATCTCATTTCCTCGTGTTTTCTGAAACCTTTTATGTACAAAGCTTCATGGAGATTCTTGCATCTCCTCACAGGCTAGGATGAACCTGTATTACTGTTTCCCTCACAATTAAAGAGAGACCAAAACAGGAATAACTTATTTCATAAACCACCTTAGTCTCAAGGTTCTGTAGGTGCATTTGATGTAATTTGTATACATCCACAAAACAGGAATAACGGTGATTTGTTAACTGTCCTTGTCATGGTAATATCATGCCACGACTAAAAAAATTGTAGATGGAGCTATGAATGTCTCCTTGATGTCGTTAACAAAGTGAGAAACAGAGCTCATGTAAATTTATTTTTAGCCTAGCTTGCTTTCTTTCTAAGCTTTCCTGTGTTTTTATTTTTTAAACCTACTGCTGATTTCACCTCTAAAAAGCATATGGAAGCTACTCAAAAGTTTGCATGTGGTTTTGTGTTGGATTCCATCTTGAGCAGCCACTCTGATGGGTCTCTTGTTCCTTTGTATTGATCTGTGCCTTACAGCACAACTGACATTTGTTGGGCACAAATGCACAAAAATCAATAGTATTGTGCATTCATTATAAGCTTTTTATGTAAAAGGGGAAATTATTTTGCTTACCTCTTTCCAGTGTTATGCACAAAGAATGCCTGAAAGGTTTGTTTCTAGAAACTACTTTTGAACTGTGCTTTTGAAGGCCGATATGCCTTCGTGCCGCTCTGGTCTCGATTTTGCCCATAGTCTTCATATGGAACCACAAAGTTAGGGCTCCTGTCTTAGTTCTTTTGCAAATCTCCTGCATAGATTTGGACAAGTTGTATGCCTCTATTTATCTAATCACACTAATGAGAATAATTAGGTATACAGTACACATCAAAAGTGTACAGTGCTGAGACACTGAAGGGGGAATAGCTGGTAAGTGAGTTAGGTCGCTTTGTTAGGGAGTGGTTCTTACTGCCTTTCAATAAGAGGGGGATTTCCAGGCTTCAGTCTGGTCACATGTTTTGATTTCTTTGGTATGGTGAAATCTTCTTTCATGACTCTACGCTTTGTCTCCATTCAGCGTCCTCATAGAGGGCATTTGACTGAATTGTATGGCTGGTCTGTGTGGCCTTTTCAAATCAAGACATCAGCTGGTACCAAATTCTGTTGTTAGGTTTCCTTCTAATGTCGGTTTCTGTTCTAGCCAGCATAGATTTGGGCAAGCAGAGCAAGGTTTTAATTTTGAAATAAGCAAACATGTAGACACTGGTGCCCATATACGTTCATTTACAATCAGTGAGCTTACATTTACACTGTAAGACAAAAAGAAAAACCACTTTTGGTAAAATACATGGGAGGGGGAAATAACCCCCTATTAATACAAATGTAGGCTCAAGGAAATACTAAAAGGAATCTCATTGGAAAATTCTTTTGCCTGACAAAATAAGGAACCTGTGAAAAGAAACCCAGTAATGCAAGGGCTCCATAAACCATTTTCAAAGTTTTATCTTATTCCTTCCTGCTTTATGCATAGGCCTGTTTGTTTCTGTAAGCAGTGTATTATACAGGAAAACTGAGAAAAAGTTGAAGTTGACACTTTTTTGAGAAAGTGCTATTTCCCATATATTTTCCATAGTAAAAAAATTTCCCTTTACTTTCCATACTTTTCTGTGTTAAACATTCATGAGTTTTGTCCATCTCCACAACTAAGAAACTCTCAAAAACACAAAGCAGGATCAGTATGTTTCGTAAGACTGGTTAGTCTTATCATTTACAGTTAGTTTACAGAAGTAATAGTAATTGTGTGCTCCATGCTCTATTTTACATTCCTTCTAATTTAGATTTACCTTGTATAGTAGTGCTAATTCATTTACAGCAAGGTTTGTGAATGAGCTAGTAAGGAAATTTACTGAAAGTGACCTAACAAAAGAATGTTAGTTTAGGGTGAAGAAAAAGTACCTAATCAGACAAGTACATGAGGTTTTGATGATCACAGGTATTCAATGAAAGCAAAAGAGTGAGTTACAGGGTTTATAAATTGTGCAGTCAAGTCTGAATGATCCAAAATACATCCCGTATTTTACTCCTTGTTAGATGTTTACAAAGAAAGGTAGCACGTGCCTAATCCCAAACGCCTACTCTAATGCATTATATGGTATATTTTTTTAAGCTGATAAAACAGAAATCTCTGAGGAGATAACAGCCTAGACACCTGGCATATCTGGGGGTCCCTAGAATAAGTACAGACGTAGATAATTTTTTCATGTATTTATTTATTTTCCATATGAATATTGAGTTTCTAATAATGGTTAGTTTTTACATTTAAGTTCAAAAATGTGTGTCATTATGAAAAATGTGATATGAAAAATAAGGGTTAGTGACATATTAAAAGTGCATTTTCCCATTGTTTTAAGGGAAAGGCGGCACCTAAGAGTCTTCCTTAATGTGCTTTCTTTAGGTTTCCTGTGCTTTTTCACTATAATAAAAATATATTTCTAGACTTACCTAAATATATTGTTTTCAACATGACAAAGTTACATAAGAGAATCCCCTTGTACTTAAAGAAAAATGCAATTATTTTCTATTCTGAATCTCCAGACTGCTGTTTTAGAAAATCATATCTGATTATTTGCTCAGCAGAAGATTATTGAGTTGATTTAGCTGTGATTTTACTTAACAAAGCTTCAACTGAATTCCTACTGTGGAGTCCAAAAAAGGTAGAGAGATATAAATGATACATTCAAACTGTGATTTTTGTGAACAGGGCCATCAATGCACCCCTCGGAGCTAATAGCGGAGATGAGAAACAGTGGGTTTGCACTGAAACAAAATGTACTGGGGAGAAACTTGACCGCAAATGATCCATCACAGGTAATGATCTTTTTACTGGTAAGCTGAAAATGTCTATAAATCTAAATGTGATTGCTTGTGAATTGCTACTTAATGTTTTCAAATATGCATATCCATAGGAAAGCTGAACAGCTATACCAGTAGAAAAATGTCCAAAAACTTACTGTTTTCCAGCTTTCCATTTTCAGTCAGAATGGTGAATCATAAATTACTTCTTTTAAGACCACATATAGTAAATTAAATCCCTCCTCTGGGTGACTAGAAATTGAATTTTTTATGAAGGGGATGGTTAGGGGGTTTGCCACATGCTTCTGATGCAATGCTACCTTTTGAATGAAGTTTGAGGAAGTGTGCACAAATAATTACTGCCAGGAATGCTGTATTTGAAGATTTTTTTTCACTTGATTGACTATTGTTACGTCTATTATTTCTGGGGGTGATAATGTTTGATTGTCTTTACTTAGACTGCACAAGGTACATTTCTAATTGAGGTGCTTTAATAAAAATGTAAAGTGAAAAATCCATATACACTCCTTGAGCGAGCCACCATGAAATAACCTTTGTTCATATGGCAGGATAGTCAAACCACTAGCAAAGAGGGCATGATGGCCCTCAGCTGGTCTTGAAGTCTTGAGTAAATCAACAATTCATTGTGTCTCTGCAGATGGATGTACCTTTGCATTTAAAAAAAGCTATGTACCCCAGAAAAATGTAGCATATGGGCACTGTTAAATGAATCACAGTGATATCAATATGTTTGGTTTATGTTAGGTATGGTAGGGGTTTTTTTGGAAGAGCTTTTTAATCTTTATTTCTTCTTTGCCCTCCTGAGTGTGGCTAAAATTAAAAACATCACGGTGGAGAACTGTAGTGTACCAGATGCACATAATTTGAAGAATTCAGGGTCTTCAAAGTAGCTATGCTTTGCTGATTGCGTTACTGTATGTAGATTATATGATTACAGTATTTTGCATTGCTAGAACACTTTATGAACATTTAAAGACTAATAACACAACAGTGAGGTAGATGTGTGTTAATACGCATTTTCCTAATGACTAAACCGAGACAGAAAAGTAATTTGCTTAAATTACTCTGGGTTCGAGCAGGACTAGCATCTTACCTATTCATCCAAGCATGATAACAATGGAGTGACTTATCCTGGGGAATCATGTGGGCTCCAAAATTGGCTCATTTTTATTAACTGTTTCAGAAATGTTTCTTTCCCTAGCGGTGATTTTTTTCATATGTTACTAATAACTCCTGTTGTATAACCCCCACAATTATAACACCTACTCAGCTCCGAGACAGAATGTGGGGTGGGGGTTCGCTTTGTGGCGAGTTTGCTGCTCTTTCCAAAGAGTCTTAAGCTGACTTAGTAATACAAATATATTTGTGCCTGTGCAAAAATAAGGTGCATAAAGGCATCACTTTTAATACAGAAATCTGAATGAAGAGATTATTTTTATATGCAAGAGCTTAATGCTTTAACCACATTTTCCTAGGAATTTGTTGCAAGTGAAGGAGATGATGATCCAGAAGTTGAGTTTTTAAAATCACTGTCAACCAAGCAAAAACAGAAGCTTCTAAGGTAAGTGTGGTACCTAGTGGAGGGGATCTGTATGGCCAGCAGTTCTGACCCCATGATTGTCCCTGTAACCCTTCTATGCCATTGAAGAATTTAGCAGCATCAGTACCGAAGAAAATCAGCTTAGTTGAACATACACTTCACCACAAATGGCATTATGCGGCATGTTTTTTTAATCCAGATGTTTTGTTTTAATCTGTCTGTTCTAATCTAGTTGTGATGCCTTTGCACTGGGGCTCGTTTCCAGTTTAACTGGGATACTGAAATAATAATAATTGGCTCACTGAAGATGCTGTCGGTAGCTACTTTAAAATATTATTTCGCACTCTGTTGTTTACAGTATCTTCTTCCAGGATTAAAAATTCTGTGTAGTTATTTACCGATTTACAACTTGGCAGTTTGTTATCTTCTCCTGTGCGGCTAGACTGAACCTGACATCGCACCCCAGTGCCAAGGTTGGCCCAGCTCCACACTGCGCTCGGGTCAGGGGTTATAGTTGGCTGCTCCAGCAGAGGGAGCTCCCCGTGGTTTTGTAGTTCTCATAAAAATTTAATGAGGTTTTCATTCTTTCCTTCTGCCCTGCTGATTTCATATTTCAGGTGACTTATATTTTCTTTTCCCTGTTAATTTGCAACATTATATTTAAATAACCTGGAAGTGTTAAAAATGAAAAATATTAACAACTGTCTGGTAGATCCCATACAGGTATTCATAGTTCATACGTTAAAAGACGTTCTGTATACGGGGAGTGGGAGGAGGGGAGAAAGGTGAATGGCTAAGCAGGTACATGAGTAGGTAGGTACATATGATATTTGCCTATATGATAAATTATCTGAAAATAGTTGGCATATTTTATGTTCCTTTTAAGTAAGGAGCGTGTATGTAGTTTGAGTAATTTAAAATGGTATTTTGTTTGAACTTCTGCTGGCCTGCCACAATGAAACTACAATACTTTATATTTTGTAAGTTGAAGTTCGGTAAATATTTGAGTCCTTTAGATTTTACTAGTCTGAAGGGATTTTTTTTCTTAAAACACTGAAAGTAATTTCACTATTCAGTCACTGATTTTTTTGAGAAGAATAAACACAGAAAGCAAAATAAAAACTAGGCGAAAGCAGTGAATGTGTGTGCATTATGGAATATTGTACTTATGGCTAGAAAATGTAAATTTCTAGTTGTGACAGGTTATTGAAAATACCTGTATTATTTGCCTGGAGAACTCAGAGACGTAGGCTTTAAAGTCTCAGTTTCCATCATGAGTAGAAAGTGAATGCGAATTGCTTTTTTTCATTTTCAAAATCTCTTAAAAAAATGCACAAACGAAAGCAACAATGATTTTCCAAAGTCTCCAGAGCAGTCTGACAAGGAAAAAAAAGCCCTATGGAATGTATTTATTCCTAGTTACAAGGCCAAAATTAACCTATCTTACTTATCTTTTTTAAAATTAAGGAATTAGAAAGTCATATTCCTCCCATTTTGATGGAGCAGCTGTGGATTAAAGGTTACTATGGTTAACGTCAGGTTAGAAGTTTAAAAATAAGACATTGCTGAAAGAAGAGGAATACAACGTGGGTTTTTTTTATGGAAAATAGTGTATTTACTGTGTTAGGTCATCAGAAGTAGTGAACTTTAAAAGATAATGACTTTGTAATTTAGAGTATCTTAACGCGTCTGATTGCGCTACTCTTCTATTTTGAAAATAAAAGGAAGTTGGATCGTCTGGAGAAGAAAAAGAAAAAGAAAGACAGAAAGAAGAAAAAGCAGCAAAAGAAAAAAAGCAAAAGTAAACACAAGAAACATAAGACAAGATCCTCTTCCTCATCCTCCAGTGAGTCTTCAGTAAGCAGCAGTGATAGCGAGACTGACAGCAGAGATAAAGCAGCACAAAAGAAGATGTATTCTAAGAAAAGAAAAAAAGAGAAGTTTTCAGAGGCTAGCAGCAGCAGCGATTCAGAAGGAAAGGCAAAGACTAGGAAGGAAAAACTTTATGAAGATCTCTCCAGTAGTCACGGTAACAAGGACAAAGATAGGGAGAAGTACAGACTTTTAAAGCGAGATAGTTCTGCGGAGAACAACAAATGGAGCTCCTGTGAGGGGGAAAGAAAGTCCAAAAGCAGATACCATAGCACCAACTATGAAAGAAAGGAGAGGGATAGAAGAAGCCAAAGCATGGATGAGGGGAGCAGGAGAAGTCCTTGCACAAGTCACAGCAGTTCCAGGCAAAGGCAAACACGAAAAAGTCCAAGTCAAAGCCCTGGTGAAGAGCGGCACAGGAAACATGAAACCAGAAGCCCCAGCACAGATGTCCACAGAGAGGATAAAAAACATAGAGAGCGCTATGGGGACAAGCGCAGTAAAGTGGAGCACAGAGAAAGGAGCAGACGCAGTAGAAGCAGAAGCAGAGAGAGGAAAAAAAATAGATAGCGCAGGGGACAGGTGCAAACAAGAGCGTCTCCATTTTTTGATGAATACCTTTAACAAGGGCTCAATTATGTATTGCTCTTCATTTTCCAGCCTCTGTAACTAGCATTTCCTACATAAAGCCAACAGCATCATTTCTATAATGTTGGAATATTTGTAAATTAGGTATAAATGTTATGGTATTTTTCTTACTGTATAAATATACTTGTTGGCAAATACCTCTTGTATACACGCAGTAATTCGTAGTCCTGATGTTAGGGGTTTAAAATATTTCAGAGCAGTATGTAATATTCTTGGGTTTGTCCATGATGATTTCTGTTTAGATGCAACTGTGAGAGGAAGCAGAGAGTAATTTGGGAAGAGTCCTGAGATATGTTAAATGATAACAAACGTTTGAGATAGTTCTGGATAAAATCACTGCTTCAGATATCAAAACATTGTATTGTAGAGAGTGGGTTTATTTTTTTTTTTCATACTGAAGCATTTTTCCTAAAGTTCCCTGTAAGAGATCAATTTCATGAGTTAAAACAACAGAGAGACATAGTTCACATAAGTGTGTAGCCAACATTTTTTGACCTCCTGCAGTGTACAGCTTGGTCAGGGCTATCTAAACATCTTGAACCCCTGTTGGTATGTGTCAGTACAATGTCAAGTTATTGCTCAATAATCTCTCAAGACATGAAAAGAATATTTACTGCCTCAACTGTTTCAGGTGTTTCATTGTTTGTGGTAGAAAGTCAATGTAAATAGTCATCCTTTTGTTTTCACGAAACAAACTTTTTTTTTAAATTATTGTCGGTCATTTTCTGCACACCTTGTTGATGAACTAATACTAACAATAAAATACCTTATTCTTTAAAAACAGTAAGAATTGCCTTCTTCTCCAGTGTTCAGAATCAGTACAAATGTGCACAAGGCGGCACTTCGCAAGGTTTCTATCGCAAAGGAAATGCTTCTCTGCCGTTTCAGGGTGGCAGATGGAAGTACATTAGTTAGTGGACAGGTGAAAAGGTGTCACCGTACTCGGTATTCTGGCAAGCAACTTTTTTCTCCTCCTCACTCACAGGACAAATGGGACTACCTTTTATTACCAGTTCACATCTACTTCTTAAAACGGTCACTCAGAAGTTTTTCAATATCACACAGAATGTAATACACGGTGGAAGTGACCTGGATTATTTCTCAAGCACGTGAATGAGTTTGAAAGAGTGAGCCACTGTGAAGGGATGTCACCACCTTCTTTTAAACGCCTTTGGGTTTGGTTTGCTCCCAGCATTCCTGCTGAAGTAGCTGGGAGTTCAAGGGCATGCACAATCTGGTAGAGTCAGGCCCAAGATTAATGTGCATGTGCAAGCTCCCATTTAGAAAGCACAGGAGGAGACTGCCAAAATGCCCCTATGAACAATCTCAACAAAACCTCTTGTGAAGAATTTATTATCCCTCTGTGTAAGAGAGGACAGACAGAGTAATGTGTTAGGGGAAGAGGCATGTTCTGGTAGAACATTCTCATGTTAAGTGCACCATGAAAGATACGAGGAATAACCAATAAGTGCTGGAAGGTGCCTCTACTCCAAAAAAAGATGTCTCGCTTACAGGTCTGTCTGATTGTTGTGTGTGGCACAGGAGTCTGCCAACTGCAATGCCACTGACTTCGATCTGAAGACGGAAGGACAGCTTGACATCTACGGTTCTAGGCATTTCTGTGGGCTCTGAGTTTTATTTGTTTGAGTGTAGTTAAGCTGTTCGGTGTGTACCTCTTGCCTTTTCGCATAGAAGACTGACAGATAGTACGGGTTTATTGTCACAGATGGCCACCACGAGTGAAAATTAAACCAGAAGAAGAGTGACGTTTCGGATGCATCTGCCTCAAAGGCTACCTGTTGAAGAGCTTTGAAACAAAACACTCATCCATGCGACACCTTTCCAGCTTTCAGCGTAGCCCTGACAGCCTTTGGGGAAGGTCGGTGCCGCTCTGCAGGAAGAGTCTCACCGCTCCCGGTACTTCCCTTTGGCCGGTTTGTGCCACCTCGCCGGTGCGAGGAGCAGCCTTTACCGACCGGCGAGGGGCGGCTGTGGAAGGGACGGGCCTCCTTCACGGCCGGCGGTGGGCTCGGGCCCCGGTTAGAAGGAGGAGGGTGCGTGTCGCCGGGGGGATGTTCCCGGGGCTCTCCCGGCACAAGCGGCGGGACCCCGCCGGGAGCCCCGCGGCGCCGCCGGCCCGGCCCTCAGCGCGGCTGCTCGGCACAGCGCGCCGGGGCCCTGTAGGAGGTGCTGTCGGTTCACAGATGACGGTAAGAGCGGTTGGGTTTTTTTCTTTTTTTCCTTTTTTTTCGCCTTAAAAGACGCGGAATAGGGTTAACCCTCTGCCGCACGGCGGGGCTGGGCGGCCGGGCACCGCGGCGCCGTGAGGTGGCTCCCATCAGCCTGGCGGGGACGGACGGACGGACGGACGGGGCCCGGCGGCTCAGCCCTCCGCCGGGACCGCAGCGGGAGAAGTCGGGGCCGAGGCAGGACCGGCGGCTCCCCGCAGGCTCTAACGGGCGCTTCCCGGCGGGCCGGGGCTCGGCCCCGCGCTGAGGGCCCGGGGCGGCGGGGCAGGGCGGGCTCCCGGCCCCGTCGAGCGGCCCTCGGGGGGAGCCCGGAGCTTCGCCTGGGGGTGGGCGGCGGAGATCCTCCGTCCCTGAGCCCTCCCGAGCCGCCCTTTTGCTCTGTGTCGTCGTCGTCGTGTCGTGTCCCCGTCCCCCCCCCCGGAACCGATCGTTTAAAATTAATGCCGAACCGTAAATTATTACTGCTCCGAAAGTAAATAAACAGGTGACTTCCAGATCAGGTTCCTGCTTGGATCGTTACAATAAATATCGCTGAAGGAAGCTCTCTATTTATGTTGTCATTGATTAATTCTCGCTACCTCATTTGATTTCGATTTAGAACGATTTGATTCTAATTTAATTAGCATGTAATTTGGATGTACATAATTACTGTAATTATGACATTCAGGTAAGGCAGCTTTAGGCTGAAAGGCAATTTCAAATTTTCTAGCAACCTACTTTGTACTAGGAAACGGACAAGGACTTCGCGCCCTGCCATCCAGGTAGCAATTAGCACGTCTCGGAAATAGGCACTGCCGCGGGTTTGTGTTAAAACAGCGGCGCGAAGGCGGCGGCGGCGGCGGTGGCGGTGCCGCGCCCGGTGCCCGCCCGGCCGCAGGTGCGGGACCGGCCCGCCGAGCCCAGCCCAGCCCAGCCCAGCCCAGCC